>PVIJ01000286.1:0-106402 GCA_004024925.1 Scalopus aquaticus
ATCATCTATTTTTGGACATCTGGGTTGCTTCCATACCTTTGCTATTGTGAACAGTGCTGCAATGAACATACGGGTGCATGTATCCTTTCGGATTAGTGTTTTTGTATCCTTTGGGTAAATTCCCAAAAGTAGAATTGCTGAGTCGTATGGAAGCTCCATGTTTAGCAGTCTGAGGAATCGCCATACAGCCTTCCATAGTGGTTGGGTAAAAGCTACTTTCATTATATATTGTTTCATTTTAACTCAAAGATACCAAGAACCTATCAATGCTGTTAATTGAGAATTCAGTGTATGTTGTTTTCCTATGCTGTACACCTGAAGATGTGAAGCGTTTGAAGATATTATAGTACCGTAATTACCAGCCTGGGTTATCTGGATTTTGCAGCATTATAAATACAGCTCTTTAAAAAATACATTGTGGAGGTCTCCCTGGTGGGACAGCGGTTAAGTGCTGCGCTGTGAAGCTGTCGGCAGCAGTGACTCTAGTGAGACACCCGGCCAGGGAGATTCCCACATGGCACAGCAGACCTCTCCTGCCTCACTTGCTGCTCCCCTCAGCAGTGTATTTCCATCGACCTGCCTGTTCCACTCCCCACTCTGTCTCCAGTGGACCCTCTCACCGCCCCACACCTCTGGCCTGTCCCCCGGCTTGTATGAATAAATAAAAAAATCTTTAAAAAAATTAAAAAATAAAAAATATATTGTGAAAGTTCAGAAAATATCACTCAATAAAGGATAAAAGTGGCAAACTTAATGTAGTATATACATCCGTTGATTCACAGTGATATCTACATGAGTGTATACATTTATATAATGCAATGTTACTTCAATAAAACTTTTTTCAAAACAAAGGAATACATTTTTTCCTTGTAAAGTTCACATACTATCATGAATACAATCTTTCTCAACATAAAGTTAATATAATAATATCACACAAATGTGCTGGTTAATATATTGTACTATGATTAAGAATAGATAATGACCAAACAAATTCACCACTTTTTTTTTAAGTAGTCAACTGAATTAAGAACAAAGTAAAACAAAAATAAAATCACAATAAAACATTGCAAAAAACTAGGAAGGGAAATCACGTAATCTTATTTTTTAAAACTTTTTATTAGAAAATGACATTTTTATTGAAATGTCTCAAAATCAATTTGATACCCTGAACTGACTAGGTTTAGGTGTTGTATTGGCCATCTATATCCTTTTTCTTTGACATTCACTTATTCCTCGTGCTTTTAACATGCAAATGCATGTATCAATTTGCACAGAAAGAGTAAACGTAAGTTATTTTTGCTGTTTATTCATATGTTAGATTAACTTTGTTTATCAACCCATATATTAAAATGTAATCATTTCATTGTCAGGAGCCTAAAGCTAATGTTAATTACAGTTTGAAACTTTGATTATTAATGCATCTTTACCTACTGAAGTGTGAAATAAGCAATAGTAGTTGGAATTCACCAATTAAATTAGCTTCTGAGACAAGAATTCATAAGCAGGCATTTGTTCATCATGAACAAATGTTGCATGATTTCAAGTTCTAAGCTACATTTGTGTAGAATTATCAATCAAAAGGAAAGAGAAAATTTATTCAATAAAACTGAGATGAAATCATCTAGGCAATAAATACCATGTGATGGACATTCTCTATCTTTTCCCATTTCATGACATTCAGAAAAATAATATAGGCTCAAGTCATAAAATAATATAGAAATTTTATTTTGCTTTGTCTTAAATAAATGGGGGAGGGGAGATATCCAGTTTGTTGGTATAGTACATTGGTTGGATTAGGCAGAAAACCACACAATTGAAGGCTTATACAAACCAAAAATTGATCTTTCATAATTTTAGAAGCTAGTAAACGAAACATCAAGGACTCATTAGATTCTGTGTCTGGAGAGGTCCTGTTTCCTGCTAGACAGATGGCTTTCCTCTCACTGTCTTTACAGGAAGGAGTGAGGATGCACTCTGGGGCTCTAATATAAGGGCACTCATTACATTAATGAAGGCAGCATCCTCATGACCTACTCACCTCTCAAAACCCCAACTCTTAATACTCCCATGCTGGGCATTCAGATTTAACATATGAATTTCAGGATGGATTCAAACATTCAGTGTACAACATGCGGTGTACCCAGTATCATCTACTGCTTTGTAAATTACACTGGTCAACAAATTTTTACAAAAGTCATGTTACTGAAATAAAATTAGTCATTTCCTATCAACTTGTATATGCTCAACATGAGTATGACAGTCAAATTCTATTTTTGTCTCTAGTTGTTTTTTTTTTTTTTTGTAATCTGCAATAAACTGATGTTTACATAACGAAATGCATGCCAATCACTGGTCAACAAATTTTTACAAAAGTCATGTTACTAAAGTAAAATTTGTCATTTCCTATCAATTTGTATGTGCTCAACATAAATACGACAGTCAAGTTCTAATTTGGCTCTAGTTTTTTTGTAATCTGCAATAAATGGATGTTTATATAACAAAATGCATGCCAGTAGTAATAGGCCTACAGTTAATACCTGTAAAATATCAAGTCATAGACTATTTCTTAGATTTCTTCGCTTGTCTCTTGTACAGCTGTTCAGGAGCATCTCTGGGGAGTGTCCAGCAGTAGTCAGCCAGCATTGTAGTGGACCATTTTCCCTAGTATCTTTGTTGCATTGATGCGATATCTTGATGAAAATGTTCACCACGTTCATCACTAACCGTACAGTTTTCAGGGAAGAAATCAGATGGGAATGAAGAAAGTAGATCTTTAGAGACATATTGCAGCCAAGTTTCTGATACTGCATCAGCATGTCTTCTACTAGTTCCTTGTAGTTTTCTGCCCTAATATTCCCAAGAAAGTTTGTAGACACGAAGCGAAAATCATCCCATGCTTGTTTTGCATCACACTGCAGCAAGTTGTTGAACTGGTCATCTCAGTGCAAACGGAATGTTTGGGTAGACTCTTCTTGACTTCTTTTTCTTCATTATTCTGCTGGAAAGAGAAGGAACCAAGCAGAAGGAATAGTCTTTTATGTGGTTGCTTGGCTCTCTCCACACCATGGGGAATGCAAGCAGCATTGATGGTCTTTTGCCACTGAACCACTGTGAAAGCTGTAGCACAGCATATATGCGGGGCCCAAGGCTTGTCTTGGTCACCAACCTTGCATCCGAAGTAAAGACCATAAGCCTTCTTCACTTGAGAAGTGATACTTTTCTTCTGGTTGGCAAATGTCACTTCCCCACAAATAGAGCAGAAATTGTCCACGCGATTAATGCACCTTCGAGGCATGACTGTTCTGTATTGTGCCTAAATGGATAAAATAATAACAGCGCTATGGAACAGCAGCTTAAACTGTCTTGCACAAAGTCTGAAATATTTCCAATGCTCAACCTTTCCGACAGGGCTTTCTATAGCGCACTGCTGACATCAGCTTTCTTCAGCAGCCACCTGGCAGTAGTATTGTATTCCATCAGAAAATGATGCAATCAACTTTGGATAATGTGTGCCTGATGGTATTATGCAATGCAATGCAATATAACATAATTCTAGGCTGATTTAGCATGTTGTTGCAGTCCTACTGGATACATTTACACGGTGAAACATATAAAATGAATTATATGAAATATCTTCAAAACGAGAGCTAACAAAAAATTTTCAGGGTTATATTCATGTTCAGCACACCAAGATACTACAGATTAGGGCCTTTTAAAGTCAGTAACGATCTCACTGTTGACCAGTGTTATTTTTTGTCTTGTTTCTTATTTAGCTACAGAGTGCATATGAGGCTTGCCAAGTTTCCTCACTTTGCTGTGCTCAGTTAAGAATTTTATTTCCTACTTGGTGGCTTAGTTGTGCTGTTCACAAGTTCTACAAAAAAAATATTTTAATTCTATTACTTATAAAATAATATAAAGTATTTATAATGCTTTTAAGTACTTATTATCATGTTTTATAGCAAAATATATATGCTTTTGTCACATATTTACAATTAGCATGATGATTTTATCGATAAGGAACTGGCGCCACAAAAAAATTTAAGGAAGTGGTTTATAGTGACAGAATTTGGAAGGACTATTCCAAATTCCATGGAATTTTTCTAGCATTTTTTTCATAATGAAAATTTCAAACATATAACATGATAAATACATACCCACCAGGATTTAACATAATTTTCTAATATTTTTTAAAGAACGAATACTTACAGAGGAAATTAAAGTCACCTGTGAACTCCTCCCTAAATCTACTACCCTTTACTTATCCAAAGAAATAAGCTCTATTCATAATTTGTTGCTTATGTTCCTGATGCCAGACTTTTACAATCTAGCAATGTGTAAAATTATTATTTGCATTCCAAACTTCATGCAAATATCATCATGCTATTTTACAAGAGGATTGTGCAACTTTTTATTTCACTTCTCACCTTTTTTCCATGTTTAAATATATTGCTATTATACATTTATAAGTTATTTTTTTCTGCCTTATCACTTACCATAGTCTGATATAAAATTTAATGGCCTTTTACTATGAAGTTTCTAGATGTGCACGTATTTCTCTTTTCCTGCTTGATTTGTGAAGTGCACTTTATCTGATAAGTAATAGCTCTCAATTTTATATAATTTTCTGCTATGATATTGTATCTATATGTATGTAGCTTTTTCTATTGTCTATCTCTCTATCATCTGATTTATTTTAAAAATAAATGATGACATGCTTTCCAAATCAACCAAAATTCCAAAATTATAGGTGGAGATATATAAGTAGGTAGATGTTACAGATTTTAGATAGGCAGAAGGAGATAGGTACATTTTACTTTCATAGATTTAGAATATTGAGATATATTAAAATTTTACATAAATTCATGGTAGATAGGCACATAATATACATGAATATACATTCATATATTTGAAGAGAGATGATAGGCACATATTTATTTGATAGTGCAGGGAAAATTAATTTCTTCGTTATCTACACAATTTTTCTTAACAACATAAATGACATAACTCAAGAAAATACCTTTAATAAATACGGAATTTTATAAGTACATGGCCCTGTGGATATAATCTGAATAGTTAGAAGAGAGAAATTAATTGCCTATTTTCTGTGAGATTGGGAATTTAGGAATTAAGAAACAAAATATGGTCTGTTAAAGAATACTTGTGATAAATATTACTTCTTGGCAATAGAGAACAAATAATAGGATAAAAATTGCTAATAATAATTTCAATAAAATACATTTTAAAGTCATTACATTACACATTCTCTATTTCAACCATATATTTTTTTTTTCAGCATCCTTTTATTCAATGAGATTTGAGGTGCAGGTTGGCTGGATATCAATCTACATTGCACAAATTATTTTAAATTTTTCAATCTTTATTCTGAAGCTTTCTCTTGTCATCTTGGTAATATATATATAATTCCTTCAGAAAGAGGCAAATCACGTTTAAAGAATGGAATATTATTTGGTGATAAAGTATGTTGCACCCTGAATGACTCTTGAAAATAATGTTACTTGGAAGAAACCAGCCACAAGAGATGACAGTTTGTGTTATTCCACATGAAATGTCGATAATAAGGTAATCTATAGAAACATAAAATAGAATGGTGATTTATTAGAACTGGAGTTATTGGGGACAAATTGTACCCGACTATTCACGGGTACTATGGAGTTTCTTTTAGGGTGATAAAAATGTGTTGAAATGTATTGTGCTTATGGTTGTTAAACTGTGAATATACTAAAAAATGTTTTATATTTTAAATGGTTGAATTGTATGATATGTGAATTATCTCTCAACAAAGTTGACCAAAAATATTAACCAAAAAGAAAGAACCAAAATTTTCTATTTATGTTCAATCTTATATATCAATCCATAAAAGGGAAAGATGTAGAATTAAAGGAAGTCAATAAGCTAAATTACAATATTGATTCCACATGAGTTTCACTGCATTGAAATCCTCCCAACCCACCAAGACATGAAAGTCATTTCAATAAAACTATAATTATCAAGGGTTTAGGTAAACCACTCTCCACATTTTACTAAAGACAAGTATATATTGAAGAATCTAATTCAAAGAGTGGAAATAGAGTGTAGAAACCTTTTAACTCTTTTATATCCTTAGAACACTGAAGCAGGGAAGTGGTAATAGAAGTACAAGACTCAACTAAGATGATCTAATTCTTTCACTAAAAATAATTTTGAACACTAATGGCCACTTATTCCGTTTTACGTGAAATATTTTTGATAGTACAACAGTACCTAATGACTTCAGTACTTCATATTTTAAGAGCTCACAATAACTCTTATTTGATGTTAATAAAATCTGTCACAGATTTGGAACGAAATAAAAAAAAAAATCCTGACTTAGAATTAGGGGCCAGGGGCCTCCCCGGTGGCGCAGCAGTTAAGAGCTGCGCTGTGGAGCTGTCAGCAGCGGTGACGCGAGTTCGACGCCTGGCCAGGGAGAATCCCACATGGCGAGGCAGACCGCTCCTGCCTCGTCCGCTGCTCCCCTCAGCAGTGTATTTCTGATCTGCCTGTTCTGCTACCCGCTCCGTCTCTGGTGAACCCTCTCGCCGCCCCACACCTCTGGCCTGTACCCCAGCTTGTATGTATAAATAAAAAATAAATCTTAAAAATAAAAAAGAATTAGGGGCCAAGTAAAGGTTGAAGTTTCTAATAAAGTAGTTTGGGATTTAGTCCAAAGCCGTAGGCTGGCTGGGCAATAAATCCATCTTCCGGAGCGGGAGCTCCTTCATAAACGGTACATTCACTGACAGTGTAAGAGAGAAAAAAGGCATAGAACTTTACTGTGTTTCTAAAAAAAAAAAAAAATTAGATTATTTAGGAATCTTAGTTTACAGTTAAGCCTGAGGAATGTTTCCTTTTGTGTTCTATAAGTGGACAATTGGAAGACAAAGCAATTATCAGGACCTCCTGGGTGGCTCAAGAGGTTAAGTCTCAGCACTATGAAGTTATCAGCAGCCAGTGCAGTATAGGTTTGATCCCCAGCCAGGGAGCTGACCCACATGGTGCAGCAGACTTCTCCTGTCTCACCCACTACTCCCCTCAGCAGTGTATCTCAGTGGATCTGCCTGTTCTTTCCCCATTCTGTCTCTGGTGAATTCTCTCACCCCCCCCAACCCCCACACACACACCTCTGGCCTTCTCTTGTATGCATAAATAAATAAATCTTTTGAAAAAGGCAATTACAGGACATGTTTCACTATTACAAATAGAATACAATTAACAGATAAAGCGTGCTATTGGTACCTACTGAGAAATTTATTTCCACTTAGGTGCTTGGGTGTTGGCCACGATATAGCAACATACATATAAAGAGTTGTGAGCCTATACCCCTAAATCATATGCCGTGTTGTAAAGCAATGTTACCGCAATAAAAAAAATACAGTAAAAAGGAAAATATTAAAAATAAAGAACTGTTAAACTTGACGTTTTTTATCTAAGGAAGTAAACAAAAGACATAGTTGGTGGTATATATGGCAGGCCTCTTGAATTAATCAAATCTCAATTTCTTATTATATATAACTATTTAACCCACTGAATCTTGTTTTTCTTCTATTTGCAGTCAAAAGCATTCCAACACACTATGTTTGGTGGGGCAGACTCAATACTGATCATTGACTTAATGGCTTTCTGAATGTTTCTAATTATCTCAGTGGTTCTAACTGTATGACCATCACAATAAACTGGATATTCTACCCTGATAAATTACACTGCTGAAAGTTATTTGCTATTTGAGGAAAGCAAGAGAATGTCATTTTGGGCATGGGCATTTAAATGATAACACCTTTCTGTAACATACTGAGAAGGCTATCAATGTTGCTTTTGAAAAACAGGATAATGGGTAATCTCTTAACTTTCATAGAGGTCAGCAACAGAATCTGACCATCTGGTAACCTTTGCTGATTCAGATTTGGTGTTTTGTTTTTTTTTTTTTTTTTAAACAGAAGCTGATTAACCTGGAAAGGTGTGAATATAATATTGACACATATGCATGTTTCTAGTGTAAAATTGATACTCTTCATGCTCAAGATGGACAATACTTTCCAAAATAGACTAAAAGGAAAACACAGTAAGCTGGGCCTAACTTCATGTTCCTTTGAAAAATAACAAAAAGTTACTGAGATTTTTAAAGCTGTGTCATATTTGGAAAAGTTGAGGACTTTTAAGAGAGTTAAAAAATGATATTAACAATATTTTTTGGGGGGCATAAATCAAGAAAGTTTAACCCTAAAAACAGATGGAATTCATAATTATATTGTGAAAAGAGAAAAGTGTTAAACTTGGGAAAGAAAGAAGGAATAAAGACAGACAAGGGAGGAAGGATTATCAAGGATGGTGAAGAAAGGTTCACATATTAGATGTTCACATATTACATTTAAACAACATGGTTCTCGAAGATTAATTTAAAAAAATACATGTTAACTCCAGAGAGAGTATATTAATAGCGATGAAAATTTATGTCCCTGAAACAGAAACTTAAAATACTATTAAATAGTATTACAGAGTTAGCATCTAAGATATAATTAATTGGCAATTAAAAATCTAAAATGCTTAGCAAAATTTGAATTTCAGCTAAATAAAATAATTTTATAGTATAATTATGTCCAATATATTACCAGGACATTTTATATTAAAATGCCTCCACTGTTTCTCTGAAATTCAACTCTATCAGGATATCCTTTATTATATCTGGTGACCCTAAATTTTTCTTCTTTTTTTTTTTTGCTTTTATTACCACCACTAATACCAAAATTCAAAAAAGTTGTGGCTTCTTATGTTCATGGATTAATTTAATATAAAATTAAAAATTTTAATTAAGAAAGGACAAAATGGAAGGGCAGTTATTTGTGGACATAGGACGGAGACAAAGTAAAATAAAAACTTAAAACTGTATTTTATTCCACATGTTGTGGAAGTCAAGCAATGATACAATTCACATGCAACTTATATATTAGGAAAAGAGAAAAGAAGCCAGCTATGTGAATATTAGGAAAATAATTAACCGTTATTTTGCCATATTTTCCTTATTTGTAAAATGGCATCAGCCTCATAGGCTGTGATAAAATTAAATAAGATAATAATTGCCATGGATTTAAGCCAGTGATTAGCACATAAAAAGCTCACCATTATTAGCTATTGTATTTATAGTCCTTCTGCAGTTGTTATAGTTATTTTAATTAGTATTGTAACCACATTAAACCTATATCTGCTTTTTAGATGTAATAGCTATAGTGTCTTGGTTTAATGAATCAAGAAAAAACAGTTATGCATATACATGACAATACAGTCAGCTCCTTAAAGGTCTCCCTAGATGTTAAGACAATCCGAATAATTTCTATCTTCTGTAAATTTATTGAAAATTCTATTTCATATTGTAAGCCTTCATTTGGATGAAAACATTATAATACAAGAAAAAGAGTGAAACACTGGCAATAGGTCTCTAAATTGATTAAGGGAAGCTGTCTTTGTAAAGCAGATGAAGTTACAATTCATTTGCTTTTATCTCTTATTCCTTGTATATTAAAATTGTGTAGTTACTAAACTTTTAGTGTTTTTAGAAATGGTTTATATATAAATTCTCTACCTGACAAGCATATTTGTTCAATAGATATTGAAAATTATTACCTCAGTTCATTTTCATACCCATTCAAAATCAGATAGCTTATCTGCTAATGATTCTCATTTTTCAAAATTTTTTTAAAGATTTATTTATTGATGAATACAAGCTGGGGTACAGGCCAGAAGTGTGGCGTGGCGAGAGGGTTCACCAGAGACAGAGTGGGGAGCAGAATAGGCAGACTGATGGAAATACACTGCTGAGGGGAGCAGTGGGCAAGGCAGGAGAGGTCTGCCATGCCATGTGAGAATCTCCCAGGCTGGGCTTCGAACTCGAGTCCCCACAGCTGACAGCTCCACAGGGCAATGCTTAACTGCTACGCCACCAGGGAGGCCAAATCTTTTTTTTTTTTTTTGAGGAAAAAATGAAAAGTTTGAACATAGCCCATGTTTCTGAAGGCCCAAAAGTTTATTCCAAATTGAATTTATTGAACACCTTTGGGAGTCAACTTGAAGTTTTTCCTATTTATTTACTAATGTAAGTAATAGTATGATAGAAAAAGCAATGGAATAAGTTCCCACAAAGTTACTGATAAGTCTAAAAAAAGGCAGGGCTTGTTTTAGAAAAGGGTTGATGAAAATCACTGAGCGTCTACATAAGTATTTATCTTTCCCTTTCCTTGAATCAGAGACAGCAGTATAATTTACATGCTTTTCTCCTACCTTCGATAACAGATAATAAATGTTAAGTGGGACCTCAGCATATATTAAGCACTTGGATCCTGTTCAGACAGCTTCCTCACTCTTCCTGAGCATCTTGGTAAGCTAGGGGAACAGGATACATTGCAGATCAATTCAATCAATCAACTTTAATCACAACAGAGGAATTAAGCTGCTTTTCAGGCATGATGCAATAGAGAAAATTGCTTGGAGATTTTTTTTTTAAGCCACCAAACATCCCAAAAGGACTGTCATTTTGCTGCTACATCTGCTCTCTATTCCAGAAGTCTGCATTTTCTTGAGACATTTTCAAGAAAGGCTGAAGCAGTTGGAATCTGGGGGCATAATGAATACATTTTATGTCATTTTAAACACACCCCGGATCACTGACAAGAAATAAAAACAGAAAGTCAAAATCTTTGCTGAAAGAGACCAGAGCCCCAGAAGATTTTTTTTTTTAGATTTATTTTTTATTTATACATACAAGTTGGGGTACAGGCCAGAGGCGTGGGGTGGCGAGAGGGTTCACCAGACACAGAGCGGGGAGCAGAACAGGCAGATCAGAAACACACTGCTGAGGGGAGCAGCGGGTGAGGCAGGAGAGGTCTGCCGCACAATGTGGGATTCTCCCCGGCCGGGCGTCCAACTCGCATTGCTGCTGCCAACAGCTCCACAGCGCAGCGCTTAACCGCTGCGCCACCGGGGAGGCCCCAGAAGAATTTTTTCCCTCCATTATTTGTTGCTTTGGGTATGCCAGTTTATTTTATGGCTGCAGTAATTTTAAATGCATTTTCCTCTCCTGTGAGATGTACTCTTTCAACTTTCCTGGAGGCATGCTGGAGGGCCTGATTGACGGTCAGATGTGGGCACATATGTGTGTATGCACACATCAGCAAGAAGACATAGAGGAATTCAGTATTTACTTATGGAAGGCATGTTTTCTATACTTTTTGATCCTGATTCTTTGGATTGCACCTTCCTGTTACACAATCTCTCTCTCTCTACACACACACACACACACACACACACACACACACACACACACACAGCTCAAACAACCTTCAGAGTTAGTTTGATCTTTTTCCTTAATGAAACTACTTTGAATCATTATTAATGGTTCCAAGGAGGAAAATAAAACATTTATTTTTAATTAATTCTGTATATATATTTCAAGTCAAAGAATAGGTGAAAATAAACTCCCCAAAGTCCTTTAGAAAAAATAAATCCAAATTGCTATAAACTCTTCTTATACTTTATTAACTCCAACTACCTATTTTATGAAGAGATGACAATTTTCAGTTTAATTAATACAACAGTAAGATAAATCCATCCTCAAGTTGTAAAGAAAGAAATTAGGAAGAGGACACTATAATTTGCCACTTGAAGAAAACTTTTTTCCTTTCTGAATATAAAATTATTTTCACCTAAAGAATTTGACCTTACAATAGTTAGAATAATTCAAATTTACTTTCAATTTTGCTAAACATGTGTAAGTCAGGGTGCCACCTATTGCATTAATAGGGCGAAATTTCAGATTCAACTCAGCTTGGCAAAATGCAAATCATTTATCTGACACTGAGGACCTCAACTAAGAGCAAGAAAATGTTGATTTAAAACATCTAGAAAAATCAACTTTGTCAACTGTGTACTAGGGAAAAAAGTATTGTTGAAAATGTTGATTCTTAGATTTTTTTTCATTTCAGCTCATAACTTAGTGGCAAGACATGCCTCTGGCAGACATGCCTCAATGCCTAGTCAGTCTGCTCTTTCTTCTGACTGCAGTTTTTCTGACTGTGTCCCATATGCCCAGCTCTCTACCCTACACTGTGGATCGGCAGGAAATGATGCAATTCCTAGGGCAGGAATTCTCAAACTTGGCACTAGTAACATGAAGGACGGCTACTTCTCTGTAGAGGGCAGGAGCGGGGGGCCGTATCTTGGATTGTAGGATATTTGGTTGCAGCCTCTACCAACTGCCTCCCATTGGCAAGCTTTCCTCTGTGGGAGAAACCAAAATTGTCCCCAGAAATTGCCAAAATCACACTCCCCCCTACATATTCACAATCATCTTTGTGCGCCATGGTTTGGCATGTGTGCTTATTCAACATGATTAGAACCAATACTAGGACTTCCAAGAAAGCAGTGTTTTTTAATTAGCCATATTTAAGCTTTGAGTTGGATTCTGACAAACTTGGAAGAAGTCTGTCTTGGAATGTAACCAAAAAGGCAAGAAAAACAAAAGTACACACACACACTCTCTCTCTCTCTCTCTCTCTCTCTCTCTCACACACACACACACAGAGTGATAGATAGAGATAAAAATCTGATAACATTTACAGATGCGGGTACAGTTAAATTCAAAGCCAACACTATCTCTGAATTTTCTGGATGAAACAAAACATTTATCTTGTTTGTTTGAGGTGGTTTCTGTAACTAACCTGATAAATAGACTTACTATGAAAATCCATTATCTTATTTAGAAAGCTTTCTAAATCATTAACAACAAATGCAATACACATTCTGAATATTTCTAATACAAATACAGAAAGGGACATACAAAATTTTATGATATTAATGACTGAGACCAATGATAAGAGTTCTCAATTTTTCCTTTCACCATCATAGCAAAGTATGTAAACTCCCAATAAATATGACACTTTAAATATGCTGGTTATACAAATGGGTAATGGGTAGATTATCTGAAGCCTACCACATCCTCTGCATGATGATTTTTTTTCCCCACGTAAAGTCTCGTGAACTTGTCAGCATCTTAGAACTTCAAACTGATTTTTTTAAAAGATACAGAAATAAGATTTACTGCACAATTACTGAATAAAAATCACATTTAACCAATATTGCAATCCTGTCACTAAATAGGTTTACACATTTGAAATGAGAATCTGGGAGGAAGCATGGAAGACAATTCACATGGGACCCCTGCAATCATTCCTCACCCGTTGCCAATTAAATGAAATAGCACAAATCTCACTGAAGTCTTATGAGCAATAATGAAAATAAAAATTATTTCATAGATTTGGTCAGTTTAGTATTTTTTTCTTCTTATCAATGGAAATTAAATGTCAAGCTTTAAAAAGTTTAAATATAAAATATAGGGTTCCTCAGAGCATGAGATTATTCTCCATCCCTGATAGTTTGTCCCACTGGCTTGAAGACTCACCGTGACTTTTAAAGGAAATTGCTGGCAATGAAACATAAACATATACCAAAATATTCCATCATCCTTCAATACTGAGCACATGAAAAGATAAACAAAATGCATAAGGAAAAGGAACAGAGGAAAGCAGGTGCCCAGAACTCATAGGGATATTCTCAAGTAGTAGCTTTATTCTGTTTGATTGTTTGGAATATGCTAAAAATATCTTTTGGAATGGTTGATGTCTGCTTTCTCAACCTGTTCATTTCATGTAAAACTATTTAGAAAAATTATATAATGTTCTCTCCCTATGTTGCCATTGCTATAAATATCTATGTGAGCATTTTGCTATTAGTTGGGAAATTAGCACAATATGTGGTGGTCTTTCTGTTTTTGATGATGGAAACCCTAATGACACTTTCTTCTTAAAAAAAAAAAAAGATAAATCCCATTAATGTTTTTTGTTTGTTTGTTTTCTATCTGACCTGCTTATTTCCATGCTTTACCTTACCTGCCTTATATAATGTGGTCATCAATTCCAAAAAAGAAAAGCACAATAATGCAATTTTATTTCACATTCTTAAAGAATTATTGCCTTCACAGTAAAATGCTTGCTATTAAGTCTGAAGGCTGGTTTAATCATTGAAGCCTTTATATATTATACAAATATGCAAGACCTATTCACTTTTTCTCATTGCATACTGCTAAAAAAAACTTCAAGGGAATGTTACCCTTACAATTTCTTGTGGGAGAGAATACCAAGAGAGTTTTCTAAACTCATTTGAAGTCTGAGAAGGCTATTGTACCCATTTTTAAAACCTGATCAAAATCCAGGCGCTGTTTGTTACTAAATTATGTATCTCTGAAGCATAAATGTGTTGGCTTTAGAAAGTTACAAATTAGTGCATTTCCATATGATTTGGGAAAATATAATTTTAACCAATTTTGTTTGAGGTGAAAAAAATATTGTTTGCATTATTTTATAACACAAGGGAGCTGTCAGCCCACATGGTCATCCAATTTCTGTGGCAGAGAGAGAACTTCCTTGCATCTCAAATGGTTAGCAATAAAGCTTATACTTTTCACATTAATGCTACTGATAACTTCTAAGATTGCTTGCTTTATACATTTTATTTTGCTAAAAAATGTGGCAAGTCTAACAGGAGAACTCGGTACCTTCAAATTTAAGTAGCTATCCCATTTCTCACTCCATTATCTGTAATTCAAAAGTGTGAACAGTATTTGAAATTATCCTAAAACTTACTATGATTAATCCTTTTCAGATATGCTGATTTCTTTAAATTCTAGGGGAGTCTACAGCACCAACTTCTCCTTCTGCCATCTCGATTAATACTGGGCCCTCATTCTTTGCTGTTAGTAGACACAGATACCATTTGTAAAATGTTAATTTTAAAACTGAAACATAAGACCTACAATAATGTAAGTCAACATCAACTAAATGACTTTTAAAAAAGATAAGTAGATATGTACTAAGAGAAAGAAAAGAGAGCTGGAAAAGTACCAAAGAGTTAAATGTAAATGGGACAATTAAAATGGAGAGCACAGAATGCAGAAAAATAGGGAAACAGATAAAGAAGGAACATGGAATGACACAGTGTTTCACAGGCAACATGAAGCCTATGAAATCAGCTAGCTAGTGGAACTTGGAAGCCATAGGAACTTGGAAGCCATATTTTTTATATATATTACTTAATGTAACTTCTTTCAGATTCTTTCTCTCTGAAAGGGAAAGTTAATCCCAAGTAATTGATAAAAAGCGTTCTGATAGCAATATGATGACAAAAGACGAAATAATAATTACTCGTGGTGGTTGTTTTCAGCCGTGAATATGGATGTCGAGCAAGAGATATTTTTGGTTTTGATAACTGGGGACTTGGGGTGTGCGTAGATAATCATCTGGCCTAAATTGTCAATGGTGCCAAGGAGCAGAAACGCTGTTTTATGTCATTAAAGGTTTCTTTAAAAATGGTAAGGTGAATCAAGCCTTTGACTGATATTTGATCAGAAAGCACTTCACTTAGTCCAGACATCCTTTTTATCTCAAGTCACACAAAAAACTATCAGTGACCTCACACTGATACAAACTGTATTTTATGTGAACCACTCTACTTAATGAACATTCTGTGATCATTAGTTTCTGAAGATATATTCAGAGTTTTGTGTGCCTCTAACTTTTAATTCAAGTTAGCTTAATCAATTGTATCCCAGAAAAAAGCAACTGTAGGTAAGACAACATTTAAAGTAATAGAGCAGCAGAAGTAGCAAACAACATCTCAGAAGGTTGGTGGCCAAGATTTATGAAGTTAGTCAATAAAATATTGAACTTAATTTTCAGACTAAATAACATAACATGATGTAGAGAGGAGTTCATCATTTTAGGTTGTGTGCAGACGAAACCGCCAGGAAGAATTCCCTCAAATAGTGTTCCTTAAAACTCTTACACCTGAATCATCTGGATATTTTCTTTTACTGTGGACTCTGAATTAATTTAAGATTGAGACTGGTATGCTGCATATTAATAACTTATCTGATGATACTGATTATACAGAACTGAGGGTCACTCTGAGTGGCAAGGTACTGGGACTTTTTTTTTTTTTTAAGAATATGACAAAACCATTCTAAAAGCAAAGCACATACATGAAAGTTTTTTTTTTTTTAGATGATAGAACAATTTCATGAAAGAAATTAAAGTTTTTTCAAGTTTTTATAGATTCATTTTAACTTAAAAAGCAATAAATTAAATAACACTTGAATAAACTCTAAATTAAAAAGTATTAATTATAAAGCCAAAACTGCCTTTGATATTTTATCAATAGTATGTTCTATAGTGCAATCCTTCTGCAGCCCCACAAATATCTCTCTTCCCTATACCATCAAGAAATAAACACTAATTTATCACTTTGGTTTATAATTTTTCATACCATTTTATATGGATAGATATATTACACATACAGATGTTTATCTATACACAAATTCACTTTTACTTAAATTTATTTTAATTTAATTTCTTGGGCCTCCCTGGTGGTGCAACAGGTTGGGCACAGCACTATGAAGCTATCTAGAGCCACTGCAACATGAGTTCAATACCCGGCCAGGGAGATTCCCACATGGCACAGCAGACCTCTCCTGCCTCACCCGATACTCCACCAGCAGTGTACTTCAGTTGATCTGCCTGTTCTGCTCCCCACTCTGTCTCTGATGAATCCTCTCACCACCCCACACCTCTGGCCTGCACCCCACCTTGTATGCATAAATAAGTAAATCTTTAATAAAAAAAATATTTTCTTAAATGTTACAATTGAAAATTTTTACTTAAATATTCGAATCGTGTCTGTGTAATTCCACATCTTTTTCATTCAATATTATATCTTGTGATAATATATATACACATATATGAACTACAACTATCACATCTTAAAACATAATAGTATATATTGACTGTTGAAACTTGTCTGATTACTAAGTTGTATTTTACACAACAGATATCCCTTTTTTTGAGAGATCTGAAGATTTTTATAATACATTTTTATATATTTTGATGCCAGACCAAAAAAAAAAAAAAGAAAATAGGCAGAAATTAACTACATATTTAAGCTAAATATGCAGGTTATAAATTCTATAGAATTTATAAATATCTGTACATATTTGAGCTTTAACTTTTCAAACAATATATTATGCAATTGTTGAACATCTAATAAACTAGTAATCCAAAATGTATACATATTTTCACAACTAAAACAGGAAAAAATATCTGGTAAAGAAAAAAATATACACAATACACAATAACACCTGGATACAAAGATGCTACTATTCTATATTTGAAAGTGACACCTAAGTCATTAAAATATGTGTTTACTCTTTGTTTTGCTTGGGATGCCCATACACAGGCAGCATGTACAAAGAGGGAAGACAGAAACTGTGCCCCATCATGGTAGCATTTTATTTGGTGTTTTTTCCATCAACGTAACTTCACCTTCTAATCATTCACACCAAGAAAGTACTTTAAAGTTATGGTCAACATTTTGTCTAGACCCACATCTTCCTAAAAAGACTCAAAAACTACAAATTCATAACACTGTCTTCAAAAAATTAAAATCTGTCAACAAATTTATAATATTCAGACATGTAATTCTTAGTCTGTCCTTCCTGATTTTGCTTCCTTTTAAGCAAATCCATGACA
Organism: Scalopus aquaticus; assembly: GCA_004024925.1. Lineage (NCBI taxonomy): Eukaryota > Metazoa > Chordata > Mammalia > Eulipotyphla > Talpidae > Scalopus > Scalopus aquaticus. The sequence continues at coordinate 17,664 of PVIJ01000286.1, forward strand.
GTTTTGGCGAATTTTAAGCATTCACATGGCATTAACTTTTAAGTTCCACGGGATGCATGTGGGCTCTGTCATGAATAACATCAATGTCCCATTACATTGTGCTGGCGGTCCACACACAGTGGCTGTTTTGAGTCAAGCCTGTAGCTCACTTGGGTATCATCTCCATGGTAACTTGTTTACAAGGACTGAAATACAAACTGAAAATTCAAGGTTAGCATTTCCTTTGTTGCTGTTTTGATGTTTTTGGCAATCGAAATAATGTGAGTATAAGACTTGATTTAAACAGCTTCATGGCAGGCTGAGTCAAAACAAAACTCCATACAAAATGTTTCTTCATCTCCATTAAAACATAGAGAACCCAAAATGATCTTTAATCAGAACCATCATTTCTACCTCTCTTTCATATTCCCAAACAGCAGTCTTCCTGGTGTAATTTGGAATCATGTCTTGGGAAATTAGTTTAAGACTTTGTATCTTTTAAAGCAATTTTTTTTGTGTGTGCATAGGTTCTGCCTTAGATGAAGAATTTACTGTATTTTCAATCACCATTGTGTTGAGAGAAAAATGAACAGCTTTAGTACCTATGTGAAAGAACTTCAACCTCTAAATGGATGAGCCTTTTATATTCTAAAAACTGACTGAATTTTCAATATTATGAAAAATAGTTACTACTCAAAATTACTCTTTCTCAGAAATAATTATAAATTGACTCTGATTATAACATTAGTGGAATGTTTAAATTACCATGGAAAATTTAAATTTAGATTGTTTAAAAAGAACTACTATTATTTAAAGTAAGTTGTAACTCAGAGTGATTTTAAATCTATAGCATTTAGTCCTTCAAATACATTTTCACTAAATAGAAAATAGAAAAAAAATGTTATATATCATATCTTTTCTCTCTATCTTTATAAAACTTTTTGAACATTTAAAGAATCCAATATAATCCCTTAAAACCAGGTCAAGATGTCCACATCTATTCTTTCACTAAAATGTGTATTTTATAAAACATAATATGGAAATACAATACTGTGCCATCTAGCTTACAGGGTGATTTCTGCACAAAGTCAAGACTTCAAGAAAGATGGTGAATTTAGAGTTGATTTAGCTCATGCACCATTGATAAAATTATGATTTCCATACTTGCTCATTTTCAGATATCCCTTTCTGACGATATCTTTTCCCTAAATCCTCTTGCCTGCTCCTCTCCCTACTCTTTATATAGAAACAGATACACCTAGTAATAGATGTGGAGATAGAGACATGAAACAAAAGCAGAATCATGACAGGGATCATGCAGAGGAGTCAATATCACTAACAAAGCCCTAGAAATGGTACCTACCATGACAATGTCAAATATTTATACAACAAATATTATTGCCTTAGATCAGTCATTTTGATGACTGGTGGTGACTGGCGTCACCAGTAAGTAAAAGTAAACTAAGCACAAGTAAAAAAGAAAAGACATGTTTATTTTCCCAACACACTCTGGAGCATGTCAACTTGTAAGTCTTTTAGTCCCTCACCAAAGTCCTTCCTCCATATGAAGATACTTCATGTTTTCCACTCAAACATAATTCAAACTTCACTAGGACTATGTCTCCTCAGAAGAGCTGAAAGAAGGTGTTAATTTTGATAATGATTTCTGAACATATCATTTGGATATAGTTTTGTTCATTAAAATGTCTGTTAAAATGTACAGGGTACAAGAATGTTATTAATAAATGCTGAAGCCAGATTTCTTATTTGGAGGGTTTTAATCTTACTTGAACTAGCTTCACTTGATTAAATTCTTACCTGGGTTCTTGGCTTGATTCTATCTAATTCCTTCAGTTCTGTTCTCAATATCTTAATAATATTGAAGGTTTTTTTCTATTTCATTCTACTTTCCTTTTGCATAGCTTCTTAATCTCAAGCCCCAGTTTTTCTATGTATTATTTACTTATTATTATATTTCAACCTTTAGAAAGGCAAAGTTTACTGTTACTGCAAATCAACCAACTGATTATGAAATAACTTTTTCTTACATTACCTTTTGAGGCAAGTTTGAAGCAACCCAAGAATGACCTGAAGTTAAATGAAAAACTGTGGTTTTATCGATTTATTTCCTACATGTCTCCAACCAGAGACCAATAAAATTTTAAAGAGTAGCACACAGGTGATTTTCACCCACAGATTATGGGTTTAGTTCTGAAATAAACAGTGAAAGAGGATTTTTTTTTTCCTTAATGAATTTGTATAAAAATAGAGGCAACCAAAGCCAATAGTGTTATATGGGGTGAGAAGGAAAGAATCATTATGTGTTAAGTCAACAATGCAATTAAGAGTAAACATGATTCTTCCATCTTTTAGACTCTCCATTTACTTTAATTAAGTTCACACTGTGAAATCTTTCTTCTTGTTAAATATATAATAAAAAGGTGAAGTAAGAAGTAGGATATACTTTCACTTTTCTATTTTTGTGGGGAAGGGGAAAAGAGGGCATTATAATTGAATCTCTAGAAACACAGTTTAAAATTTATATTGAGCTTAGTCCCAAATTTATTAGTGATGATCTTGTTAATATTTTATGAAAATAAATAAGAGCTATTAAAAGGGGAAATGCAAATAAGAGATAAAGAGTTTCAGTTTGATTCCCCAGTTGCTATATTTGGCAGCTAAATCTTCCCAAAACAATGAACAAGCCATGCATCAATGAAGAAGAGCAGATAAATGTTAGTCAACCAGGTTAATATGAAACAGAGAATGTGATAATATCCTCACATTTACACAATACGAACCTGACTATTAAAACCCACTGCCCTCTCAAATTCTTCCATCAGGAACATTAACTGTTTAGTAATTCTCATTCAGGCTTTCCTAGCTGCATATAAAATGTTCTTTAAAATAAATATAATTAAAGTAACAGTTCTCCCCTTTATTTGTCAGACTCAATAATTAAATGCAATATTTTGATAAGAAATGAAGATGTAAATGCAATTTAGAAGCCTCAAAATATATCATTAAATCACTTAGCTAGTTCTCTTATGACACTCAAGTATTGAAAGAACTTTTAAAAAATATTTTAATAGCATTATAAAACTTAAGACAGCTAACTTGCTAAAATTCACTTTAGCTAGCCCTCCACACTTGGTGATATGACTAATACAACATGATAATAAAGAATCAATCAATACAAATTACCTAGATAGTCAAATTCAAAATTGTATAATATATTAAAAGTGCTACAGATTTTCAAAGATGAGAATTAATAGTAAAAAGTCAATCAATAAATGTATCATGGGACTTAGAATTTTGTATTTTAACTTGAATATTTAAGTTATAAACTGGTAAAAATTTATATTCACACAAGGATAAAAATGAACATAAGGTTCATCAAAAAAGAAAAGAATTAATGGAATACTCAGTAACATAAAAAGATGAATCTCTCTCTGTTTGTCTCTCTCCCACCCGGCCTCCCTATAGTCCTGTTATAAGTGAGAGACAATCAGTGCAGGGGGGGGGGGGGGGGGGGGCGGGGGGGGGGGAAGGGAAAGGGCACAAAATGGAATAGAAAAGAACACAAGGGACCATGGAGATGGATCACGGGTGAATTGGTGGTGGGCTACCCAAGGGGAATGCAAAATGTAAAAGACATAAATAACAATAAAAATATATATTATGTAAAAAAAAATAAAACAGATCTCAGAAAAAAAATAATAATAATAAAAAAAAGATGAATCTCGTCATTTGCAACAATGTGGATGGAACTAAAAGGAATATGCTAAGCAAAGTAAGTCAAGTCAAAGGAGGGAAAAAATACTGTATGATTTCACTCAGATGTGGAAGATAGAGAAACAAAACAAAGAAACACACAAAACCAAATCAAAACAAACACTAGAAAGCTGACTGTGGAATCAAGTCTAAGTGGAGGAGGAGGAGGGAGAGAAGCAAAAGTGGGAGGGGACCCAACAGTCTATGATGGAGGATAAAGGTTGCTTTGATGGTGGGTGTGGTAACATGCGCCTGAAGCAATGTGAACCTATTCTTCTGAATAATATACAAATTGTAAACCAATACTGTGCCTCAGCACAAAAACAAAGAAAAAAATGGGCATTTTTAATGGAAAAATAAAGAGGATAATTTGATGAAGGTAGAAATGACTTTGGTAGACATCACTGAATAGGTAACATAAGATCAGATTATTTTATTTATTGGAAACAATGGTGGAGAATTTTTAAATTATGCTAGGAAACAGAAAGTAATTCATGGTTTAGAAAGGATTAAGTGGTATCTTTTTTTTTTTTTTTTTTCTCCCTGGAAGAAAAGAGCATTCAAAGGATATTTGCATGACACATAGAAATGATGAGCTGAGTGTAGATTAGGCTGGAGGCAGGAAACATATTTAAAGGAAATACTAAAGAAGCCTGTTTTGTTAGCAATAAGAATGAGAAAGCAGAGTGATACAGAGAATTTGATGTCCTACCCAATAAAAGTAATCAATAAGGAGAACTAGCCAATATTCAGAGGTCAAGTTTGGGTAACAAAGAGATTATAATCTCAATGGCAGAAATAGGGACTTTAATATAATGGAAATATGGTTTTGAGTACCTGTTTTGGCTACCTGGGAAAAACTTATCTTATGGCCATTCCCTAAGTTTATATTAAACCTTTGCTTTTAGCTTCAGGTTTCAATGGTCAATAAAGTTCCATGAACTTCACCTAAGCAGCTGTGTACTGGGGCTCCCCATATTCCTGAATTCTTCTTAGAGTTTATGTATTACATGCCAGTCATTGTTTTTCTGTTTGCCAAATAAATAAATAAAATGACCATTTAAATTTACAAGAGCATTTCTTTTAATGCATATGCATTAATTTACATATGCATTTTAAAAACATTATTCTAGGCTAAATACTCTGCTAAGTACTAGAGAAAATGTTTGCAAGATGCTTTAATAAGAAAACTGAGTGAAGGTTAGATTCTATGAGCTGTAAGTCCTACCACTAATGTACTTCAAGAAGATGAAATGCAAAATACTTCAAGAAATCACAGCTTCTTTACCAGCACCAGGGACATATAACTCTTGACCCTTGACACAACAGGATGTTCTACTTAGCTTTGGACTCTACTCTCACAGTAAGTTTTAAGTATCATAAACATCTGAGTGCTAGATAATAGTGCTTAGACATTCTTTTTTTTTTTAATATTTGCATACAAGAGCTGGGATGTAGGCCAGAGGTGTGGGGAGGAGGGGTGGTGAGAGGATTCACCAGAGAATGAGTGGGGAGCAGAAAAGACGGATTTACTGAAATACACTGTTGAGGGGAGCAGTGGGTGAGACAGGAGAGGTCTGCTGTGCCTTGTGGGTTAGATCCTTGGCCAGAGTTTGATCAACTCAGGCCTTAGTGTTGATAGCGCTGAGACTTAAATCTAGGACACCAGGGAGGTCCCTGCTCAAAAGTTCTTAATGGGACAACAGGACACTGAAATCCTTTAGTCTGCAAGCAAAGGTGTCAATTTGGAAATTTCAGGAGCCTGTGTGTCTCCCAGTGGAGATTTATAGGTACTTTTTAAAAAGTAGTTTAGAATGTATTAATTTTATCAAAATTTCATGGAAATAGGATAATAAAAAGAAATTTCCTCAGTTTTAGAATCTAGAGCAGATTATAAAATGCACTGACTCTCTAGGGCAAAAAGACTATGATATGGTATCTAAGTGAACCATCCATGAAGATAAGACTGAGTTGTGTAGTCCAGAAGAGACAGATAAAAAGAATTGAGACCAAATACTTTGTGGAGACCATCAAAACATAGCAACCCCCTTGAATAAAACATACTAAAACATGCCAACCACTTGAATAAAAACTAACTTTTAAGATTTTTGAGAAACCAAGAGGAACAAGTGTAATAATTGCCTATAATCAGCAATGAGGGTACTTCTTAAAGGAAATATGCATCTTCATATAAATTAGTGTAAAGTAAGAAGAGGACCTGGAACCTGGCCAATCAAAAGAGAAACCCAGTTCCAATTTATAAAAGCTATTCTTGTAGCAACATTAGCTAAGAGTGTTTCATGACCCTGACAGAGATGCTGCGGTGAAACACAATGGTCATCATCTCTAGAACACGGTATGTTAGGTTTAAAATAACCATCACTATGGTGTACATTGCTATCATAGTGTGGATTTGGCACTACTTAGAACACTAGCTAAGAAAAATAAAATCCAGAAATTAAAAAAATATAAAGTACACACAAGGTCATTATTTTAAATTCTGATTCTCAGTAGCAAGGTAAGTAAACATCACCCTTTTTGGGTTGTTACATAGTAACCAGAGGAAATATTTCTTTTTTCTTTTTTCTTTTTCCCCAGAACATATTCAAGAAAGATTTCTTAAGGCTTCTAATATGGATTTCCCCTGAAATTAATTAATAACTGTTATCAAAAATAAGTGCATGCCCTAAGTGAAAGGGAAACAATTAACCATTTAGGATAATTAATTCCTACAAACTGTATACATTTTAGGGATCATTGATACATGACAATATTCATTTGACTGCTTGCCAGAGAAAGAAATGCTGTTTTTTTAAGATTCTCCATATTATTATTACTCTGATTACTCCAAGCACTGAGTTTTACATTGGATATAATACATTCTCCATATTAATTTTAATGCAAAACTTTAGCCTGCCTATTAAATGGAACTTCAAAAAATATTTACCTATTAATTTTCTTTCTGATAAATTAGATTGCTCCTTAAAATTAATTTTACATCATCAGTGATTAGTAGGTACTTTTATTTTGAAAACTCATTAATAAATGCTATCATGGAAATTCATGTCTATTATGTCATATACACAGAGATATGTAATGACTGAGAAGTAATGGAACCTAGAAGTATGTTAGATATTCCAAACAAAGAAAACAGGGAAACACGGAGATTGAAGAAGATTGAAGAGGAGAAAAAATGATGACAAATCTAACATAAAATGAAATTAGTATAAACTGGCTAAGTTCTGCAATACCACTTTTGCCTTGATGGCTACCATTTTTAGTGCCCCTTTGCTGTGCATGTCATAGAAAAACTATTTGGCCTTTGAAGCACAAAATGTTGACAGTTTTTTTCTTAATACATTTAAATTTGATTGTTTGCATGACTGAAGATATAGTCATTGTGAGAATGAAAGAAAACAGAGTATTCCATAATCAAATAATGTAGGATGATTTGGTAGAGGAAAGTTGGATACAGGCACAAGAAGGACAAGTAAGCATTTTTGCATGTTTATATTTATTTAAATTTCAAAATAACACTAAGCTTTTGGTTAATTTTAGCTAAATCATTAACTCAAAGTTAAAATAATCCACATGTGTTGTCAATTTCATTACTGGAGGAAATACTGAGGTCAGGAGAAGTTATAATCAAAGTAATCCATAAAAGAAGTTTCTACCACATGTATTATATTTCAAAGAATCCTAAGAAAGAATCTAAAGTGTCCATATAGGTCACCAAATCTGTTCAGTCATTTGCTTTTACATATCTTAAAATATCTGTATTAAAATAAATGAAACATTTCATAATAGCTCAATAAGAAATTTATAAAACCTTTGTCATAGAGAAAGGAAAATACATGGACAAAATTAAGATAATTATTTTATTCTTTGGGAATTGAACAAAAGTTATAGAAAATCAGGGGCATTGACTCAGAATATCTACTGCACCTGAGGAAGAACAGTGGGAGTCTGAGGCATTTAATTCGGGACTGTCACATTCTGCCAATAACATAATGGAATTCTACTGACATATGGGGCAGCTCATGAGGATGTGCACATTCTCCCACCCCAAGTTCAGTTTGCAAGTTCCACACAAGCATTGCCAGGTGAGACTGTGAAGACCAATAATTCCCACTCTCTTTACAGCTCCAACTCTGTTTTGCAAATTTCTGCCCAAGGTGAGCATGGCCGACAATCAGAAATAGGCAGTTAAGTAGCCTTGCTAAGGGGTATTTATTTCCAGAAAAAAAATAGGGAACAAAAATACCTAGGAGAGTTGTCAAAAAGAGAGGAGCTTCCATGGTGGCCTAGGGGTTAAGTCTTGGTGCTATCATCACTATAGCCTGAGTTACATCCACAGTCAGGGAACTAACACATATATGGCACAGCAGACTTTCTTTGCCTTGCCCACTGCTCCTCTCAGCAGTGTTCATTAGATCTGCCTGTTCTGCTCTCCAATCTGTCTCTGGTAAATCCTCTCAACACCCTGCACCTCTGGCCTACACCCCAGTTTTTCTTTGCAAAACTAGATTTATAAAAAAATACACATCACAGTTAATCAGGGAATACTAACTATACATGATGTTGCACAAACAAAACCACATGACAAGAATTTAATGGGAGACCTGTGACAGAGATAGCCAAAAGGGACTTATTAGCATTATACTCAAGCCCAGTGGTGTGGAAGGCTGTGGTACTTATATAAACCTATACCCATGTAGGGGCAATGCAGGAGGGTATTTGTGAACCCCTGGTTGAAAGCAGAACAGACATGTAAACACCTGGAACTTTAAAGTATCCTTAAAACACTGGCAATGCTTGGGAGCCTTATTGACTCGAGGAGGCTGATAAATCACAGCAGTGAGTTAGGAATCCAGACTTAAGTATTTTGGCTTGTTTAAAATAAAAATCTAAGCAAAAAAGACATAACCAGTAGTCACTAAAAAACATAAATAACAGTAACAATATACTCCAGGAGTTGGGGTCATATTCCAGATTCAATATATTATGTAGTAGTCTAAAAATTATGAAAGATGCTTCTGAAAGTGTTTATGGAGATATTAATATATAGGTAATAAAACTTGCTTTTGCAGGTTCTAAATGTCAGACTTAGTAAACAAATGGTTGAAACCATGTTATTACATGTTCAAAGCACTGAAAGTAACAAAAAGTTTAAAGAATGAAAAGAAGGTAGGATAATTAAAAAAAAAATTGGGAATACCAATAAAGAAAGAAACTCTGATAAAAGAAACAAATGTAAATTCTTGAGATGACAATAATATTACTGAAATGAAAATTTTATGAAAGAGACTCAATAGTAGACTTGATCATAAGAAAGAACGAAATTGAAGAGAACTCACTAGAGGTATTTCAATCTGAGATATAAAAAGGAAAGAAAAGATGCCCCCAAAATATGGGGTTGAACAGATGTTAGGATCAGGCTCTCCCACAAAAAATCAATTTTTGGAGAGAAAAATCCCTAATTTTGAGAGCTGATCCGAGTAGAACCGGATGCCCTACACAACACAATCATCCCCATGAGTGCTTTAGACTTAAAGATAAACCCAAGAGTTGGAGTAAAGAGAGGAGGAAAGACATTGGACCCCACACGAAGGAACAACAGCTAGGAGAGGTGAGCAAACTGGCTTCCTTGAGCACCGCTGAATACAAGGTTAGAAACTGTGGTGGGATCGGAGGGCTCCGGCCAGGTGACGGGGAGTGCGATGCCCACTCCCCTACCCCACAACACCCCTCTCTTCCCTGTGTGGCAGCGCTGAAGCAGAGGAAAGTGTGAGGGTCACTGTGTCCCATTCCCCACCTGGGACTAGGTGACATCTTAGCAGGGAGAAAGTTGCAAGCAAGAAACAGGCTGCCAGCACCCTGTGGAGAGCAGAGCCACAGGGACCCACCCCCCCACCAGTTGCTAGGTGATATATTGGCTGGAGGAACTTGCTACACAGGAAAAACTCCTTCTGAGACCACCACAAACACTCCCCTCCTTAGGCCATAACTTGATCCCAGTAGCAGCTGCTAGGGAAACCCACAGACTGCCAATCGAGGCAACCACTTTGATCACTGATCACCAGGGAGCTTCTCCAACCTGACAAGAGGTAACCTGACCTGGGGAGTGGCTACTAAGGAGAACCACTGACTGACAGTCCCCACAACCACTCCCATACCTATTGCTGGGATACAGGCTCCTGCTGGAACTGTCTCCAACCACACCCTTGTCCACAAGGTGTCTGCATCTTGGACTGGGGAGGGCGGCAGAAAGGAAACTCCAAATGGTGGTGACCATGGCCCAGCATCCCCCATCGCCCCACCACCAACTTCTAGGTGGCTGCACAGTGGCCCCCAGAAGCTAGGGGAGGCAAAACCCTGACCAACAGCCACCCACATCCTCCACCCCTGCACCCTCTCGTGGAGTAGTGGGGCCCAACAGCAGAAAAGAAACTTAAGACCAGGAGCTCTCGACCCCTCCCCACCAGACATAACCCCAGGGGCAGGGACAGACTCAGGCAAACATTGGCAGAAAGAAAAAAAAGGGGGGGGGGAGAGAAAAAATAAAAGACTCCTAGCAACGATGAACAAAAGCAGTGACAACAGGACAACAGCAACATCTGACCCTGGAAGGGGGGGGGGGTTGACCCCCAATAGGGGACCCACCCGAAAACCCCAAAAACCTAAGAGCAAAAGGACTACAAAACTGTCCCCAAATTCACATCTGCCTAATACTCTTTTTTTTTTTTTTTTTTTTTTTTACTACAAATCACCCCTTCTTCCCTAATTCCACTTGGAACTGGAAACACATTGGAGACACGCCATGCGAGACACAGAAATTCAACAGAGAAAAAGGAAAATCCAAAAATACCGAGCTACAGCCAAGGTAACTCATACACAAGGAAACCACAAACACTCCTCAGCAAGTAAAACCAGGAGTAAAGCCCGCCGGCACCAATGGCACAGGAATGCTATGATCAGAGCAAAGCAGAAGGCCAAGAACAGGAAGGAAAAAAGTTACAAATGACCCTCAAAAAAATACACCACAGAAAGAAAATCCCTCTCCAGAACACAATAATATGGACATAGAGGATTACATCTGCCTAACAGATAAATAATTCAAAATACCTATAACAAAAAAAAAAAGATAGAATTAAATGAAAAGAACAAAGAACTAAGAAATATAAATAAAGAACTGAAGAATGAGAATGAATCCATAAAGAAGAAACTGTACGAAATGGGGGATTTACAAACATTAATATAGAGCCAGAAAAGTATAATAAAAGAAATGGAGGGAATAATAAGCACACGGGAAGATAAAGATACTGAAAGAACCAAGACAGAAAAGGAAAGAGAAAAATGAAGGAAAAACAATGAGAAAACGCTTAAGAACTGTTTGACACCACAATAAAAGGAAACATCAAAGTCATAGGAATCCCAGAAGGAGAGGAGAGAGACAAAGGAACAGAGAAACTTTTAAAGGAGATAATTGAAAAGAACTTCCCAAACATGAAAAAGGAAACAAAAATTGACATACAGGAAGCCAGAAGATCTCCAAATTATTCCAACAAAAGAAAAAAAAAAAGCAAGACATATGATAGTAAAACTATTGAGAATTCAAGACAAGGAAAATATATTGAAAATGATGAGGACAAAGAAACAAATAACCTATAAAGGAAAGCCAATCAGGCTGACATCAGATTTCTCCGAAGGAATACTACAGACAAGAAGAGAATGGAGAGACTTATGTAACATACTACGTGCCAACAAAAGTCAACCAAGAATACTCTACCCAGCAAACTCTCCTTCCTCTATGAAGAAAGAATATGGACCTTTTCTGACAAACAGAAACTGCAGAAATTCATCACTACCAACTCCCAACTCCAAAGAATACTACAGGAAGTCATAAAGACAAAAACAACAGAAGAAAGACCAGGAAATATGGAATAAGGTAAGGATTAGAATCACAAAAAAGTAAACAAAAAGACAAATATGGATGACAGTATATCAATATTAATGCTAAATTTAAATGGACTAAACACACCAATAAAAAGACACAGAATAGCAGGATGGATCAAAAAACAGAACCCAACCTTCCGCTGTCTACAGAAAACACATTTAATTGCAAAAGATAAACAGAGATTAATAGTTAAAGGATGGAAAATAATCCTACAAGAAAATGGACCAAAAAAGAAGGCGGGAACAGTTATACTGATATCAGATAAAATAGACTTCAAATTTAAGAAGGTAAAAAGAGACGAAGCTGGACATTACATCATGATAAAGGGAACAATAAAACAGGAGGTTATAACATTCATCAACATATACTCCCCAAATGAGGGAGCACAAAAATATATCAGACAATTATTATCATCCCTGAAAACAGCCATTAAAGAAAATACATACATGGTAGGAGACTTCAATACCCCACTCTCACTTATTGGACAGATCAACAAAACAAAAAATAACCAAGGACACTAAAGTTCTAAATAAGGACCTAGACCACATGGGATTAACAGATATCTATCAGTCACTTCACCCCAAAAAAACTGAATACACATTTTTCTCAAGTGCACACGGAACATACTCCAGGATCGATCACATATTAGGCCACAAAACAAACCTCAATAGATACACTAAGGTCAAAATCATACCAGCCTTATTCTCCAATCACAAAGGAGTCAAACTGGAAATAAACCATGAAAAGAAAAAAAGAAACCCTCTTACCTCATGGAGACTGAAGCCCACATTACTGGAAGACCAGTGGATCAAAGAAGAGATCAAAGAAGAAATTAAAAAATAACTAGAAATGAATGACAATGAGGAGACAACTTTGCAGTATGTCTGGGACACAGCAAAAACAGTAATAAGAGGAAAATACATAGCATGACAGTCTCACATCAAAAAACAAGAAACAACTCAAAGAAACAATCTAATCTTACATCTCAAAGAACTAGAAAATGAACAACAAAAAAACCCAAAGCCAGTTTAAGAAAGGAAATAATAAAAATCAAAGCAGAAATTAAAAAAATGGAAACTTAAAAAAAATCCAGAAGATCAACGAAACCAAAAGTTGGTTCTCTGAAAAAATCAACAAAATAGACAAACTACTAACCAGGCTTACAAAGAAAAAATGGGAGAAAACACAAATAAATAGGATCATAAATTAAAGAGGAGAAATTACAACGGACACAGCAAAAATCATAAGAATAATCAGAGATTACTATGAACAGTTATACGGAAACAAGTTCAACAACCTAGAGGAAATGGATACATTCCTAGAACTACACAATCACTCAAAACTAGATAAAGAAGATACAGAACACCTAAAGAGACCAATCACAAGCAGTGAAATTGAAACAGTAATCAAATACCTCCCCAAAAACAAAAGCCCAGGACCAAATGGTTTCACAAATGAATTCTACCAAACATTCAAAAATGAAACAGTCCCTATATTACATAAACTCTTTCAAAAAATTGAGGAGTATGATCAAACACATTCTATGAAGCATACATTACTCTAATACCAAAACCAGACAAAGACAACATAATAAAAGAAAACTACAGATCAATCTCCCTAATGAACACTGATGCAAAAATATTTAACAAAATCTTAGCCAACAGGATCCAACAATGCATCCAAAAGATAATACACCACGACCAAGTGGGATTTATTCCAGGGACACAAGGATGGTTCAACATCCAAAAATCAATCAATGTAATCCAACTCATCAACAAAAAGAAAAATAAAGAACATATGATCATATCAATAGACACTGAGAAAGCATTTGACAAAGTGCAACACCCATTTATGATAAAAGCCTTTGAAATCCTCGGGATAGGAGAACCATACCTCAACATAATAAAAGTCATATACGACAAATCCGCAGCCAATATTATCCTCAATGGCAAGAAGCTGAAGGCCTTTCCACTAAGATCAGGAACAAAGCAAGGATGTCCACTCTCACCATTGCTTTTCAACATAATACTGGAAGTCCTAGCCAGAGCAATAAGACAAGAGAAAGACATTAAAGGGATGCAAACAGGAAAAGAAGAAATTAAACTATCTCTATTTGCAAAGGATATGATAATATATATAGAAAACCCTAAAAATTCCACAGAAAAACTACTCAAAATTATAGACCATTTCAGTAAAGTAGCAGGATACAAAATCAACGCACAAAAATCAGTAGCCTTTTTATGCAAACACCCAATCTGAAGAAGAAGAAATTTAAAAAATCCATCTCCTTCAAAATCAAAACCAAAAAAATCAAATATCTGGTAATAAATCTAACAAAAGACGTAAAAGACTTATACAAAGAAAACTATAAAACACTGTTGAAAGAAATACAAGAAGACACAAGAAAATGGAAAGACATCCCCTGCTCATGGATTGGAAGGATTAACATTATCAAAATGACAATCCTACCAAAAGCAATTTACAGATTCAATGCCATTCCAATAAAAATCTCAATGATATTCTTCAAAGAAATAAATTGAATATTGATGAAATTCATATGGAACCACAAAAAAACCCATGTAGCTAAAGCCCTCCTGACTGAAAAGAATGAAAATGGAGGAATTTCACTCCCTGATTTCAACCTATACTACAAAGCCATAATAATTAAAACAGCACGGTACTGGAACAAAAACAGACACAAAGATCAATGGAACCAAATAGAATATCCAGAATTAAAGCCACATATCTATGAACAACTGATCTTTGACAAAGGAGTAAGAAAATGCAGTGGAACAAAGAATCTATTCAATAAATGGTGCTGGGAAAACTGGTCAGCTACATGCAAAAAAAAAAAAAAAATGAAGCTAGACTACTACGTCACACCCTGCACAAAAGCCAAATCAAAATGGATAAAAGACCTGGACGTAAAGCCTTAAACCAAAAAACTTATAGAAGAAAATATAGGCAAAACTCTACAAGACATACATCTCAGCAAAATTTTTTTTTAATTTTTTTTATTTATACATACAAGCTGGGGTACAGGTCAGAGGCGTGGGGCGGCGAGTGGGTTCACCAGAAACGAGAGACAGAGTGGGGAGCAGAACAGGCAGATCAGAAGTACACTGCTGAGAGGAGCAGCGGGCGAGGCAGGAGAGGTCTGCCATGCCATGTGGGAATCTCTCCAGCAGGGCGTCGAACTCGCTTCACTGCTGCTGACAGCTCCACAGCGCAGCGCTCAACTACTGCGCCACCAGGGAGGCCCCCATCTCAGCAAAATCTTTAAAGACACACTCCCAAAGTGAAGAAATGAAAGACAAGATAAACAGATGGGATTACATCAAAATATAAAGCTTCTGTACAGCAAAAGAGACATTAACCAAAACTAACAGACACCCTATCAGCTGGGAAAAGATCTTTGCACATAACTCAACCGATAAAAGACTGATAACAAACATTTACAAGGAACTCACACAACTCAACAAAAACAAAGCCAATAACCCACTCAAAAAATGGGCAGAAGAACTAAATAGCACTTCGCTAAAGAAGAAAAGCAAATGGCCCACAGGTACATGAAAAAATGTTCAACATCACTTATAATCAAGGAAATGCAAATCAAAACCAAAATGAGATACCACCTCACACCTGTGATAATGGCACACATTAAAAATACAGGCAATGACAAATGCTGGAAAGGATGTGGAGAAAAAGGAACTCTTCTACACTGATGGTGTAAATGCGAACTGGTCCAACCACTATGGAAAGCTGCATGGCGATTCCTCAAACTGCTCAACATGGAGCTTCCATATGACCCAGCAATTCTACTTTTGGGAATCTACCCAAAGGACACAAAAACACTAATCCAAAAGGATACATGCACCCGTATGTTCACTGCGGCACTGTTCACAATAGCAAAGGTATGGAAGCAACCCAGATGTCCAAAAATAGATGATTGGATCAAGAAGATGTGGTACATATACACAATAGAATACTATTCAGCATTCAAAGAAGATAAACACATGCAATTTGCAGCGACACAGATGGAATTAGAGGGTATCATACTCAGCTAAACAAGCCAGAAAGAAAGAGAAAAATATCGGATGGTTTCACTTATAACTGGACTATAAGGAAACCAAATAGGCAAGAGACTCTGGGGGGAGGAGAAGGAAAGGGGAGGATAAAGGCACAAAATGGAGTAGAAAATAGAAAAGGACACATGGGACCACAGAGATGGATCGTGGGTGAATTGGTGGTGGGTTACCCAAGGGGAATACAAAATGTAAAGATAAAAATAACATTAAAAATATATATTTAAAAAAATAAAAAGGAAAGATAAATCAAACGAGCATCAGAAACTTGTGGTTCTCAGTTAAGCAAGCTGATTATGATTATATTCATAATATATTATGATTAATATATTATGATTATATTCAGCAAGCAATTTATGATTATATTGATAGTCTCACCTGAGAGTGAAGGTAGAAAGTGCAGAAAAAAATGTTCAAGGAAATAATGACCATTTTTTTAACTAAATGAAAAACAACATGTCTAAGAAATTTAAGACTCTCCAATACCATCAATCCAGAGCTCCAACCCTAGACACATCAGGAACAGATAAAGACATACAGAAATCTTGAAAGTAATGAGAAAAATGACTCATTTTGTCCCAGGGAGCTCAAGTAAGACTAACAGCTGACTTCTCATCAGAAACAATAGAGACCAGAAGGCAATGAATAGGATGACATTTGAAATGATCAAAGAGAAAACAAAACTGCAATAAACAATACAACAAATTTTCAGAAATAAAGGCAACATAATACAATCAGATAAACAGAAGAGAGAGGATGAGCTGCTAGCAAACCTCCCTTACGAGAAATAATAAAAAGGCTTCAGAACGAATGAAAATGATATCAGAGAGTCAGATTTCAGAGAGTAACTGCAATGCACATGATGGAACAACAAAACCACATACATGATTACAAATGGAATTATGAAATCTGCTGTAAGTTCATACTTTGTTCTCCATTTATCAAATTTATTTTAATTACAATTTTTTTATAAACTTGTAATATTGAAAAAATCATATTGCTAAGCTTAATATATGTGTATATACGTGTATGGGTGTATATACACATATATACATGCATGTCTCTCTCTATATATATACACACACACACACACGTTTAAAGAAAGAAGGAATTCATATGACACCACAGGAACGAAAGAACAGAGTAGTGAATGAAGTTATATTTGAGGAAGGCTAAGACACCAAGTAGTAATTCAAATACACGAAGAAAAATATCTATTGAAATAGTGTGGCTATATTAAAAATTGGTTCTCTTATTCTTTCATTCAACTGCCCTAGCCATAGTAGCCAGTTGATGGTCCCTGCACAGCACGTTTGACCTTGCCTTAAGGCCGTCACTTTCTCTTACTGCTTCAGAATTTCTCACTGATGGCTTGCTCACTACATTCAGAACTCTTTCAAAAGGTCATGTGCTAGTTCTCCCCCTTACCTTTCTATCAAAAGATAGAAATCTCTTCATCATTTTCTACCCTGATAGTTACAAATTTCAGAAAATCTCAGATTCACAGTGTAAATCAGTCTTCACAATTCCTGTGGTGACCGACATAAAAACCTGAAATAGATTTTGTCTTTCTAAATGTATCTTTGAATTCATTTTTGTTTTATTTATTGCTAAGAAATGGTATCTCTCCATAATTTAACTCAGTATTTGTTTTTAATTTCTTGTGAAAAATATTAATACCTTATTTTTTATTTACTATGATGCATTTTTCTCCCCAGTACATTCTGTGCTCACTGAATAAATGTTATAATGGAGAATGGTGCAAGTATTTGAGATGATGATAGTTCATTATTTGATGAGCATTACACACATTAGGTTTCTTAGGAATTTTTGAGAGCTCTGTAATGGAAGTGAGAAAGCCCAGAAATTCCAGAATGTAACATAAATCCCTGAGTTCCACTTAAGAGGATGCAACCCAGCTGTGTGCCGCCAGCTACAATTCTGCTTTATAATCTTTTAAAAGTCAAAGACTCTGTGTTTCCTAACTTGTAACTAAATCCTGAAGAAGAAAATACAGGAGTGTGTGACCTCTGGGCTATGAAAATATATTCTCTGGTGTGATAGGTAGAGTTAAGAAGTAAATAACAAATACTAAATACAGGCTAACTTGAGTTGATATCTAAACGATATTGAATGGTTTATTCAAGCTAAAAAGGATTTAATAGCATTTCCTCTGCATTAAGCTCTCTCTGGTCAAAGAACAGGAGGAGTTACCATATGTACAAAATACAAGTTTTTAAATAACTTGAATAGCTAAAATGCACTTAACCTTAAAACCATCTTAATGAAACTTAATTTTCTTTTGGCTGTTCAAAAGACACTTGAGAAATTCTCAGGGCTTTGGGTTAATTCTAGACATCAATTATCATTGCACTGATAAGTATGTTGGAGCTGGCTAACAGGGAATTATGGTTAACAGGAAGACAGAAAGACTAATTTTTAGTAGTGCTTTAAATTTGCCTAATTCCGAGAAGAAAGACTTCAAAAAGTCAA
This sequence comes from Scalopus aquaticus, assembly GCA_004024925.1. Taxonomy (NCBI): domain Eukaryota; kingdom Metazoa; phylum Chordata; class Mammalia; order Eulipotyphla; family Talpidae; genus Scalopus; species Scalopus aquaticus. The sequence goes on from PVIJ01000286.1 coordinate 35,952, forward strand.
TCAGTACAAAGCTTGGAGAAATAGAGGAGTTTAAAGGTGTAAAATGGCAGTTACTAACTTTGATTTAAATGCAACAGAAAATAAAAGAACAATGGAGAGAAGCATGAATTTGACAATTAGCTGAACAATTCCAAATTGGGGATAATTTTGCCTCCAAGAGGATTTTTGGTGATGTCTCAGGACATATTTTCTGTATGTCATATGTTTCCTACAGGAAAGACTCTCAAAATAAAGAATTAGTTAGCCCAAATGCTAATAGTTCCAAGATTAAAAACCTTATGTTAAGATATTCAATTTTTTTCAAAGATTTATTTATTTATGCATACAAGCTGGGGTATAGGCTAAAAGTGTGGGGGATGAGAGGAGTCACCAGAGATAGACTGGGGAGCAGAACAGGCCGACTGACTGAAATACACTGCTAAGGGGAGCAGCGGTTGGGGCAGAAGAGGTCTGCTGTGCCATGTGGGAAGCTCCCTGGCCAGGGATTGAACTCATGCAGCAGTGACTGTGGATAGCTTCATAATGCTGCAACTTAAGCCAATGTGTCACCAGGCAGGCCCCACTATATTCAAAAGGTTTAGCATTGCATATTATGTAACTCCTATTTATGCAAACAAATATATAGGAAATGTGAAAAAACCTAAAACTTTGTTGAAAAGATAAATAAGTAGGATTGGCAGACATTCAAAACTTAGATCCAAATATAACTTTCTGAAGGCTACTTTTCTTTTGACTTCATCCACATCAAGATGGGATTTGTGCCCAGTCACCCTTTGCCATATTTCCTTCTCTGTTAGAGAATATGTAACACATTCTGGTCAGGAATATACTACCTATCAATTATCACTCTTTCTCTGACTCAGCTCATTTTCTCCAACGTGGTAGAAATAAAGGAAGCACAGACAAACCGGTGTATATGGAAGTAAAAGTGCTAGAAAGAAACCGAAAAGCTACTATACTACTATGACAGGAGTCCACCCCAAAGATTTGTGCCAGATTCCAAGCTATTATCTCTTAGAAACACTGACAGTGCTGGCTCCTCTGCCAGGTGTCGATAAAGTGAGTTTCAATAGTTTTGCTCTCAGATTTTGGTGGTAATTGTGATTATATTCCAAAGTTTTTATCTTTCATTTAATGTAGGTGCTTTTATCTCTATGTTAGTGTTTTCCAAAATGTCTGAAGATGTCAATTTTTTTTAATTCTCTAATTGTGTCTCTTTTCCTACAATCATTGATAGGGATTTTAATAGTTAAATTAAGTATTTGTTTATTCTTGAGTGTTTCTTGACACCAACTCAGGTGGAAACAACCTAGGTGATGAATGAACATGTTTTTGAATCACTATATTAGTGTTTAATCATAACTGAGGATATAATAACTGAATACTTTTGGAATACTTCTTCACTAAATTCATTACAATTATATTAACCACATAACATTTATAATTATTCTAACTTTATCTTTAATATTTTTTCTGGTAAGTTATATGTGGTATTAAGAAAAGAAATCCCCATTTGCATCTAAAAAAAAAAAAAACACAAAAAACAAGTTGCTCTTGATTACCTTGGACTCTCCTGGCACCCAAAGGACACTACGTGTCTCTCAGTGTCCCAGGCAGAGCTAGCTTGGGGAACTCTAGGTCAAGGGTGTTGTAAGTCCTTTGGCTTTATTCACTTTTTCCAGCAGGCGCCAAAGCCTATTTTAACCCACTTCAACCCTGCAGGATAATTAAGCCCTACTGGACTATGCTCAGAGCTTCTCAGAGGAGAAGGTTGATGAAGGATATAGAGTAAAGAGACACAGATAGAAACAGACTCACCTGGATCTGCCCTGTAAAGTGAATTGTGCCTTGCTATACTCATACCTTCTTCCCTGTCCCACAATTTAACCGTCTAAAAAAATCAGAACTTGATCGCAGAATAAAAATAAATAACCAAAGAGTTCATTCCATTTTTTTTGTTTTTTTTTTAAGATTTATTTATTTATTTATTTATTTATTTATGCATACAAGCTGAGATACAGGCCAAAAGAATGGGGCAGTGACAGATTCACCAGAGACAGAGTAGGGAGCAGAACAGGCAGATGGACGGAAATACACTAATGAGGGGAGCAGCAGGCCAGGCAGGAGAGGTCTGCCAGGTCATGTGGGAATCTCCCCGGCCAGGTGTTGAACTCGCGTCACCACTGCCAACAGCTCCACAGCACAGTGCTTAACCAGTGCACCACCAGGGAGACCCCATTCCATTTTTTTTTTTTTTACATATATGAGTTATTTAATCTTAGCTCCACCTTCTTGGTTAAAAATAAGGACAATAACACTGGTCAACAGTGAGATTGTTACTACCTTAAAAACGCCCTAATCTGTAGTATCTTAGTGTGCCAAACATGAATATGACCCTGAAAATTTTTTATTAGCTCTCATTTTGAAGATACTTCATATGATTCATTTTATGTTTCACCGTGTAAATTTAACCAGTAGGACTGCAACAACATCCTAAATCAGTCTAGAATGATGTAATATTGCATCACATTGCATAATACCATCATGCACACATCATCCAAAGTTGATTGTATCATTTTCTGATGCAGTGCAATAGTACTGCCAGGTAGCTGCTGAAGTAAGCTGACGTCTGCAGTGCACTATAGAATGCCCTGTCGGAAAGGTTTGAGCACTGAAAATATTTCAGACTTTGTGTGAGAGAGTTTAAGCTACTATTCCATAGAACTGTTATTATTTTATCCATTTAGGCACAATACAGAACAGTCATGCCTCAAAAGTGCATTAATCCCGTGGACAATTTCTGCTCTATTTGTGGGGAAGTGATGTTTGCCAACCAGAAGAAAAGTATCACTTCTCAAGTGAAGAAGGCTTATCAGGCCTCCCTGGTGGCGCAGCGGTTAAGCGCTGCGCTGTGAAGCTGTCGGCAGTGGCGATGCGAGTTCGACGCCCGGCTGGGGAGAATCCCACGTGGTGCAGCAGAGCTCTCCTGCCTCGCCGACTGCTCCCCTCAGCAGTGTATTTCTGATCTGCCTGTTCTGCTCCACGCTCTGTCTCTGGTGAACTCTCTCGCTGCCCCACACCTCTGGTCTGTACCCTAGCTTATATGTATAAATAAATAAATCTTAAAAAAAAAAAAGAAGGCTTATCGTCTTTACTTCGGATGCAAGATTGGTGACCAAGACAAGCCTTGGGTCCCACATGTATGCTATGCTACATGTACAACACAGCTTTCAGAGTGTCTAAATGGCAAAAGATCATCTATGCCGCTTACAGTCCCCATGGTGTGGAGAGAGCCAAGTAACCACATAAAAGTCTGTTACTTCTGATTGGTTCCTCCTCTTTCTGGCAGAATAACGAAGCAAAAGAAGTTGAGAATAGTCTACCCAAACATCCCGTCTGCATTGAGACCAGTTCCACATGTTGAGGGACTTCCTATTGCAGAACCTCTGGCAGAATATTCTCTTGATTCATCTGATGAGGACAAGGGTGAGCCGACCTGTTCTTCTCCTGTTCCCTCAGCATGCAGTGATCCAGATTTTCACCGTGGTGCATCATCAACCCCATACAGACTGACTAATACAGGAAGAACTCAATGACCTGGTTCGTGATTTGGACTTACCCAAGAACAAGGCAGAATTGCTAGGATCAAGACTCCAACAATGGAATCTTCTAGAAGATGATGTCACAATGACTTTCTATCGAAAGTGTCACCAGCAGTTGGAGCCTTTCTTCAGAAAGGAAAGAACTCTGGTATTCTGTTCGATATTGAGGGCCTCATGAATGACTTAGAAATCACTCTTGACCCACAAGAATGGAGACCACTTCTAGACTCTTTAAAACTGAGTCTTAAGGCTGTGCTTTTCCACAATGGAAACTGTCTTCCACGTATTCCTGTAGCAGATGCTGTCCATGTGAAAGACATGATAAATTAAAGCAGCTACTGAATTCCATTGAGTATAACAAGTACAGCTGGCACGTCTGTGGTGATTTGAAGCTAGTTGCCCTTTATACGGGACCGCAGCAGGGATATACAAAATACATGTGGTTATTATGTCAGTGGGATAGGAGAGCAAGTGAATTTTATTACTTGTGGAAGGAATGGACTCACAGACAAAATGCAGCAGTTGGAGAGTAGAATATCCAGCACCCAGCTCTGGTCGAGGCTCACAAAATCCTGCTACCACCCCTTCACATCAAATTAGGTTTGATGAAGAATTTCATTAAAGCCATGGACCGGACCTCACCAGCTTTCCAATACCTGTATATAACATTTCCTCGACTCAGCAAAGCAAAGATTAAAGAGGGAGTTTTTGTGGGTCCTCAGATTTGAGAGCTCTTCAAAGATGACTGGCTCAACAACTTGCTGCAGGGTGATGCAAAACAAGCATGGAATGCTTTTCACCTAGTGTCTACAAACTTTCTTGGGAATGTTAGGGCAGAAAGCTACAAGGAACTAGTAGAAGACATGCCGATGCAGTATCAGAAATTTGGCTGCAATATATCTCTAAATATCCACTTCCTTCATTCCCATCTGTATTTCTTCCCTGAAAAATGTGGTATGGTCAGTGATGAACATGGTGAACGTTTTCATCAAGATATCTCATCAGGGGCCTCCCTGGTGGCACAGCAGTTGAACGTTGCACTGTGGAGCTGTCGTCAGCGTGCAATGCGAGTTCGACGCCCAGCCGGGGAGAATTCCACATGGTGCGGCAGACCTCTCCTGCCTCGCCCGCTGCTCCCCTCAGCAGTGTATTTCTGATCTGCCTGTTCTGCTCCCCACTCTGTCTCTGTTGAACTCTCTCGTCGCCCCATGCCTCTGGCCTGTACCCCAGGTTGTATGTATAAATTAATAAATCTTAAAAAAAAAAGATATCTCATCAATGGAACAAAGATACCAAGGAAAATGGTCCACTACAATGCTGGCTGACTACTGCTGGACACTCCCCAGAGATGCTCCTGAACAGCTGTACTAGAGACAAGCGAAAATATCTAAGAAGTAGTCTTTAACTTGATTTTTCACAGGTATTAACCGTAGGCCTATTATTATTGGTATGCACTTTGTGATGTAAACATCCATTTATTGCAGATTACAAAACAACTAGAGCCAAAATTAGAATTTGACTGTCATATTCGTGTTGACCAGTGTAATAATTTGTTGACCAGTGTAATAATTCCACTAACATCAAAGTTATTCTCATATTAATCTATGTTCATATTCTGGCAGCTCCATCTCCATTTTTACTTTTTTTCACAGGTTTCCTTTACTTTTCAGGTCACAGATGAAACACAATCAGACTGAATGCCCACACATTCCCATGCTACCCACGTCCACCTATGTGGTCCCATAATCTCAACCTTCCCATCTATTACTACTAAGTAACCATTATATATCCATCCCACCTTGTTTATCAAATACCATCCTTCAAGTCATTGTCAGGAATAGGACTCCAGTAATTCTCTTTTATTCATGTATGTATTTTGTTCCCAGGTGTTTCATTTTCATGGGTATACAAATTTACTTCTCTCAGGGACTCCCTGGTGGTGCAGCGGTTAAGCACTGCGCTGTGGAGCTGTAAGCAGTTGCAGCGCGGCGCGAGTTCCACACCCAGCCAGGGAGATTCCCACATGGCAAGGTGGACCTCTCCTGCCTTGTCTGCTGCTCCCCTCAGCAGTGTGTTTCCATCGATCTGCCTCTTCTGCTTCCTGATCTGCCTCTGGTGAACCCTCTCGCCACGCCACACCTCTGACCTACACCCCAGCTTGTATGAACAAATAAATAAATCTTAAAAAAAATATTCACTTCTCTGAACTTACACATATTATTGTATGTATGTGTATACACACATATTAATATGCAACATATTTTAACCCACTACAAACTGCTAGCTCTGCTTATTTTCTTGTTTCTCTTTATAATAAAATTATTCTTCAAAAGACTTATCTTTATTCCTTTATTCACTGTCTCCAATTCTTCTTGGTGTGGTCTCACCACACAACTTCACTGGAACTGCTCTCGTTGGGTTGTCAATGACTTCCTCATGGCTACATTCAGAAGTCCCGCCTCTTTCCTCACTTTTCGTGACCTAACAGCAACCTTGGCACTTACTTTGTTTTTAGGTATCATTCCTTTGTTTCACTTCACAGAAGACAGAGTCTATTGATTTTCTGCCTACTCTGTTATCTAATTCATCAAAATGGCATTGTTAATTCTTCTCTTTTGCCTGACATATCCATGTTACAATGCCCACAACGTTTCCTTGTATCTGTTATCTTCTCTAACTAGTGTAGTCACCTTGGCTCATTTGACTTCAAAACTAATAAATGCTGACAAATCCAAAGGAACAACAAGGGTTGCTAGCAATATACCAGAATCTGGAAGAACCGTACACGTTTCAGAGAGCGCACTGCCTCACCAGTACATTGATTTTACACATTTGTCCTCTAGACCACTAAGACAGTAACCTTCTGTTACTAGTAACCCAATGTGTGGTACTTTATGATGGCAGTCCTAGCAAACTACTCCAATATCCACTATATTCTCTCATTTGGAAGAGTGTACTGACCTCTTAACTAGCCTCTATGCTTCCATTCTTATTTCACTTCAGAATGATATTTTAAAATGTAAATCAGATTGTTTTCTTATTTCAAAATCCCAAAGTAAGCAGCATTACAATGACCTAAAAATATTATGTTGTGAGCCTCCCTGGTGGCATAGGAGTTAAGTCTCAGCACTACCCCTCCATGGCCTGCATTTGATCCCAGGCCAGGGAGCTAATCCACACATGACACAGCAGACCTCTCCTGTCTCGCCTGCTGCTCCCCTTAGCAGTGGATTTCAGTATACTGCCTGTTCTGATCTCCACTCTGTTTCTGGTGAATCCTCTCACCCTTCACACCTCTGGCCTATACCACAGTTTTCATGTTCATAAATAAAAAAATAAATAAATCTTAAATAAAATAATAAGTTGCGGTCTGCCACTGCCATTCTGAACTCATCACATTGTTCTTTTCCTTTTCTCTGATTCAGTCACACTGGCCTGTGTGCTAGTCTTAAAGTAATAAATTGTCCTGGTTTGCCTGGGGTTGAAGGTATAGAACATTCAGTGCTAGGTGAAGATAATTCCAAACAAACTGGGAAGGTAGGTCACCATACTACTATTCATTGAATAGAAACCTTTTTGCATTATATCTCTGATTTAAGAGTTTGGTCTGGCTAGAATTAGAGCTTTAAAAGATACCTAGATGTTCATTCTAATAACTTCCTCATCTTTATAAAGCCTTTGCTCAAAATCTCATCTTTTCTATCAAGCATATACTGATCTTCTGATTTAATTGTTTCTACCTCCTATGCTCCCAACCTTCCTTTCTTGCCCTGTTTTCTCTTTCATGCATTCTATAAATCACCTTTTCATATGTCAAATATAAGCTAATAGATCATACATAATATAATACATAATGTAGCATAATGTAATTATAATATTTTATATTTAATATTATGCATTTATTATAGTTTAATGCACTATGCAACTATGCATTTACAGTGATATAATTTCATAGTAGTTATTTTCTATTCCCTTTATTTTTGGATTATCAGTTTAAGAAATATTTCCTATGCCTCTATTAAGAATTGAATACTATCCTTTCATTTTCTTATAAATTCTTTGCATTAGAAATCATTTTCTTTGTCTCCCATGAACATGTATACACACATTATAGCATTCTCATGTAACTCTTTAAGATTTCAGCATGCATCACTGCTTCACTGAATACTCCTAATTTGGGCAACAAGTCAGGATCAATATTAGGGATTAAAAGATGATTATGCACATCCCTTGCTGTCATGAGTAAGTGTGTTTAAAAATAAATAGAAGTTAGTATATTATGTTTTTAAATGCTGTTTGGCTATTAAAAGATATGCTCATAAGAACAAATTTTTACTAGAAATTTTTTGATTAGTAGGATATTTTAGAGCTTGTTAAAATCAAGAGTAAAAAAATAAAATTAAGAGTAAATATAATTATAATTACAGTTTTAATACTTAGGACATGGTATGAGTTAGGAATCCGAACTCTGGAGTTAATATTGCTTTTTCTTAAAACCTACATTCTCTATTTTTAAAAAAGATTTATTTATTTATGCATATAAGCTGGGGTGCAGGCCAGAGGTGTAGGGGTTGGGAGGATTCACCAGAGACAGAGTGGGGAGCAGAACACACAGATCATCTAAAGTACACTGCTGAAGGGAGCATTGGGTGAGGCAGGAGAGGTCTGCTGCACCATGTGGGAATCTCCCTGACCGGGGATCAAATTCATGTTGCAGTGGCTCTGTATAGCTTCATAGTGCTGCACTTAACCCGCTGAGCCACCAGGGAGGACCATACATCTTCTATTTATTAGTTTGGAGAATTTATGTTTGTAGAGATCTTTAAGCTTCAACTTACACATCTATAAAATGGAACCACTAACTGTATATATTTTTTTGCCTCATAGTACATGGTCCAGGGCTGAACACACAGTAACAGTTCAGTAAATGCTATTTTTCATTAATATAAGCACAAAATTTGCCATTTGATTTAAAGATTAAGGTCTTGTTAATTTTTACTGATTGCTTTTACCTTAATTGTGCCTTAATTGTGACATTGTGTGTGTGCATGTGTACCATGTGTATTTCATGTATTTCAGAACTGGGAAAGAACTCAATAGCAGGCTGATGCAAAGCACAAATGAGTCTTGCAATAAGTTCACATCTTGTGTTTGGTGTGTGTGCAAAAGGCTGATTTAGCTTGGAGACAGCATTTGTAAATAGCGATGTGTCCTAAAGACCTGAACCAAAACCTTGTGAGGTCAAAAAGGATGTGAAACGATAAACATGCTTTTCACAAGAGGGTTCTCTAGTAAGTAGCTCGAGAAGACAAAGTTGCTACATAGCTTTGTTTTGAATATATAGGTTTCTTCTCAATCTTAGGTGAGCATGTCCTGACTACATCTATGAGTGCGTGCTGTGAAGAAGGCACATGCAGAAGTCACTATGTGTTCCTGCAAATCCCAATTCATAAGCCTTCAAGTATATGCACTCATTCAGATATCTCATTTATCTGTCCATTGTGAGAACTTTATCTTTTTCTTTCTAAAGAACAGAAATATCTAGTTATTTACATTGGTCTTGCTAGAGGGAACAGTTTTAAGACATTTAAAATGATTTTTTTCTTGTTCTACTAGAATGTCTGAATGTAACTTTATTTGGAAATAGGTTCTTTGCAGATATAGTTAGTTAAGTTGTTATACTGGCCCTACATCCAATGAAGTGACCCTATAAGAAAGGAGAAAACACATAGCCACATTCCTTTATCTTTTTTAAAAAAGATTTTTGTTTACCTCCCTGTCGATAGGAACTTAAGAAATAGAGAAATACTAAACTTCTGTTTTCAAAATACTTCAAATATCATCTGGAAAAAGTCTTAGAATAATTATTGAAATAATTCACTGCCTTTTTCTGGGCTAAGTTTTGACTTCTTTTGATATTGTATGAGCTGTATTTTTTTTTTTTAATATGAGGAGAAAAATGGTGCTTCTCCATTTCCTTACTTCTTTATAATTTCTATTTTCTTTTACTCTGTCTTGATAATCTGGTGATTAATAAAATAGTGATAAAATATTGGTGCGGCAGACCTCCCCTGCCTCGCCTGCTGCTCCCCTCAGCAGTGTGTTTCTGATCTGCCTGCTCTGCTCCCCACTCTGTCTCTGGTGAACCCTCTCGCCGCCCCCCGCCTCTGGCCTGTACCCCAGCTTGTATGTATAAATAAATTAATCTTTAAAAAATAAAATAAAAATAAAATAGTGATAAAACATTAATTGCTGAAGGAAAGCACTTATGTTACATTTTAAAAATGTGATAGTGTAGATGCTAAGACAAAGACATTAAGACAGCAATTTTATGCATTGCTTCTTTCACTGAATAAATTTATAACTTTGTATAAAGCTGTTTTCCCTAAAATACAAGTAGTAACTACTACAACATGCTTAATAGTCTAGAAACTTTGAGAACATTGTTCATAGCATAAAACAATAATGAAAATATCCCCAACTAAATTGCTTCTATATAATTGCATGAGAGTAAATTGAACCAAACGGTATCTCTAATGTATCTACCCCACTGGGTATTTGTGGTGCTTAATGCTTCCTGGTAATAGCAAGGCATGTGACATATGGCCACTATCTCTTTTAATACTCTTTTGGAGTAATCCATTTTTTAGATTTAAAAAGAGAATTATCTTGTCCACCACGTACATTATGATCACAGAACATTTTTTAAGAGCGCTGATTAAATCATAAAATTCAGGGGAAAAAAAAAACATTTTCCCACTTAATTACTCAGTTCATCCTAACTTCCTACATACCATGAAGTATCCCTGATGATGCTGACTCAGAATAAAAACAAGGGAAGTAAGATGGCAGCCCTTGTATTGTTTGCAGTGTGGTGCAGGAGGCAGGTAATATATTGGTATAAAGTAAATAAGTAATAATAAATAGTAGGTGCTAACAAAGACCATGACGGCATATTGTATGAAGAGTACCACCATTTTACGGCTATTGATATCTATTAGATAAGTAGTTGCTTATCTATATAATAAACATCTATATAATATGGTGAGGACTGAACTGAACCATGAGCTCTGAGAGTCAAACAGGCTCAATTAAACATAGATAAAGCACTAGTACAGTACAAAGCTTCCGAAGAAAGGACATCCTATATTTATTAAAGAAGTGAAAAAGACAAACCATGGTGGCTAAAACATTATAAGTAAGGGGAGGTGTATGAAGCAATAGCAGAGAGTAGATTAGGGAGAGAGTTAATAAACGGTCATGTAGACCACGGTAAACTATTTACCATCAAAGAATATCTCTCTCTGCCTCATAGCTTTAACTTTTCTTCTTCTCTTTTTTAAGATTTATTTATATTTATTTATTCATAGAGATAGAGTGGGGAACAAAACAGGCAGATCTACTAAAGTACACTGCTGAGGGGAGCAGCAGGTGAGAAAGGTGAGGTCTGCTGCGCCATGTGGGAATCACCCCAGCCAAGTACCGAACTCGTGCTGCATTGGCTGACAGCAGGCTGCTAATACTGAGATTTTAATGCCTGTGCCACCAGGGAGGTCCAGCTTTAATTTTTCTTGTCTGAAGAGAGGTACAGCTGACCAGAAGAGGACAGGGAAGCCCATACTTCAAATAAGTTCATACATTTAGGCAAGTTTGTGTCATCACATATGTCATTTCTTTAGTTGGTTTCTTGAGAATAAATACAATCATCTATAGGATTTTTTTTAAAGATTTATTTATTTATGCATACAAGGTGGGGTACAGGACAGCGGCGCAGGGAGGTGAGAGGGTTCACCAGAGACAGAGTGGGGAGCAGAACAGGCAGATCGATGGAAATACACTTCTGAGGGGAGCAGCAGGTGAGGCAGGAGAGGTCTGCCACGCCATGTGGGAATCTCCCTGGCTGGGTGTCAAACTCAAGTCCCTGCTGCTGACAGTTCCACAGTGCAGCAGTGTTTAACTGCTGCACCACCAGGGAGGCCCTATAGGATATTTTTTAATGTTAACCATATTGGAAATTTTCAATATGAACTCTGAAGTTGAATAATGTCCTATATATATATATATATATATATATATATATATATATATATATAAATATTGTTCTGCTAGAACCTCTGAATGTAACTTTACTTTAGGGTCTTTGCAGATATAATTATTTCGGATGCCATACTAGATTATGGTCCCATATCCGATGAGGCACAACTATAGGAAAAGAAAGGAGATAACATACAGTCACACATAGGGAAGAGCTAGGTGTAAATGTGAAGGCAAGACACTCAGTGATGCAGCTACAAGCCAAGGAATGCCAAGGCGGACACAAGGAACTCGGGAAGAGGCAAGAGGGTACTTCACATACAACTGTCAGAAGGGCCATGGCTCTGCTGACACCCTTCAGATAGCTATTCTCCAACTAGAGATTAAACCATCAAGTAGGTGATAAGTTGTAACAAAAGCCCTAAGAACACATTACAGACCACAAAGGCAATATTCTAGATTCAGAATGTATCACCCATATTGTTTCCCTTTACCTGTTGGACTCATACAATTGGGAGGCATCAGAGTATGGACAGCAAGAATTTGGGTACTTTCCCTTGCTCTTTTTCCATTTTCTAGCTCTGTACTTCCAGCAGTTGCTTCCATATTCCAGTTCTCACTGGCACATGTGAAATCACGTGCTCCTGTCCTGGTACCTCCAGGGCTAGAATAATAGCAATTACCCTTTGCTATTTGTCTCTAGATGCCTCCACATGCCAAGTTTCCACCTTTCCTTTCTTTGTTTTATTTCTCAACAACTGAAAATTTGTTTATCTTATTTTGTGTTCATTTATTATGTTTTCCTCAATAAGTAAATATTTTCCCTTAAACCTGTATCTTGTCTGTTCGAGCTACATTTTCAGCAACTGAAATAGTACCTGGCACATAGTAAGGGCTCAAAATACTTGTTGAGTTAAAAAACAAAAAAAAAAAAAAAAAAACGGTGATTGAATGATAAGGAAAGCCAAAGTGTCATAAACCACCTTACAAATTGAACAGATGAAAAAATCATATGCCTTTTTTTTTAAGGGAAGCATATGTACATATCCATTTAAGGATTATACATGTATGAATTAGCTTGATATCTCGATTAATGGACTCTAAGAAATTAGGCAATTTCGCCTTATAGTAATTGTGTTTTACATAATAAATGGGAGAACTAATATAAAACCCTAATGCTGTGTTATCTCTGAAGAAAGGAACATGTCTGGTCCAGATGGATCAATATCTATGAATAATTTCAAGTAATTATATACTTAGTAATTTTCCAGCTTATATCCGAATTTACAAAATCTTGAATATAATATTTAGATTACAATGAATTTATGTTGGTAGCTTCTAAATTATAACATCCATATTAGTAATGTCTTATCACAGCTTATTTCATTATTGCTAGGCCTCACAATTAAAGCATAAAGAATGTTGAAATTTCAAAAATGTTACGCTTTTAAATAGCACCACAACAAAAATTCTCTGATAATAAAACAGAATTTATGTAAAGTAACACATGGACCATTTGGTTATATTTGACTCCTTAATGTATTCCAAAGGCATTTATTGCCTCAGGGAGATAGGATATTTGTATAGAGAGAAAGTAATAACCTAGAGAAGAGCAAACAACAGGGGAAATACCATTTATGGCAGAGGATAATGATCAGATGATACTATAACCCCAACCATCTAAGATAGAGATGATTTAAGGAAGGAAAAGAAACATAATTGGTTGAGAGTAAATAGCACTGCATATCCAAGGGACTGTAATGATATGCACATATTTGAAAAGAATACCAAAACATTTAAAACAAGGAATACAAAGAAGTCACAATGAAGGAGACTTTGCTATTTGAAGGGTATGATCAGATACAGTACTTGACATTATACAGGAGTGTGTGAGTTACTTACTCTTAAAAGTTTTTAATAGAAATGGAAAAACAAAAGTTTAAAGTGCAAAAGGAACCTCTTCTAAAATATGATAAATATGTTATAAATTATACATTTTATGAAGAGTAATATAATCATAATTTTAGAGGGACCAGACAAAGCATACACAGAAAAATGAATGTAATATCTGTGATGTGTATAAAATGGTATACAGTAAAAGTTTACTTAGATGCCTGAGTTTAGAAGTGTAATGACATGGATAAAAGGAAGGATATCATAAAATGCATAAATGAAATGGCATAATGAGATGCATAATTGGACAAATGTAACGATATGCAAAGGAGAAAGATATGCAAAGGAGAAAGATGTAATATGATACACATTTTTGAGGAGTGTAATGAGATGCATAAATAGAAAGGTGTAATGAGATGTGCATGTTTAAGTAATTTAATGAGAAATATAGGTTATAATAACATACATGCAAGTAATTTAGTAATGAGATATACAAGGAAAAGGCTTTAATGAAATCCACAAATGGAAAATATGTAAAGATGCTAAAGGAGATGTAATGAGATGCACATATTGGAAAGTTATAATGAGATGCTTTAATGGAAGCGTGTAATGAAATGTATATGTTTGAAAGGTGTAATGAGATAATATTAAAAGGGAAGAATGTAAAGCAATTCTCTATTTCAATGGAAAATAATGCTTCCTGAAAGCTTTGATGAGTCATCATCCTAAGGGATTTCTGTATTTTTACTTCAGTATAAATTAAGACACCAGCAGCAGCTTCAACCATTACCACATCAAATAATTTTTCCCCTGGGTCCATGTTATTTTTGGCTACATGGTTGAAAACACTGCCCCTTGCCTGAGGCCACATTCCAAGGACAATTTAGAACTAACGATGATCATTAGACAAGAACACTAGAAAAGGAGAAGAGTAAGGAAAAGAAGAAATTAATGGTGATTGAGTTTTCAATTGATGCTAGAGCTGATGGGGAATATTTATGTAATTAAGAGTCACAATAACCTCATGAGGTAGACATATTTACTTCCTCTTGACAGTTTAGGAAAATGAGCTTAGAGGCTAAATTGGTCTTTCAGGGTCATGTGGCTGGTAAGAGTTGGAGTCAGAACTTGAAAATATGTCAGCATATTTCTATGTGTTCTTTTTTCCAAATTCTATTTATATTTTTATTTTCTGCTCTCTCAGTCTCTCTCTCTCCTCGCTCCTCTTCTCTCTCTCTCTGTTCTCTCCTCTTTCTCTCTCTCCCTCTCGCCCCCCTCTCTTATTTTTGTTTGGTTTTATTTTGCTGGATAATTACTGCTAATTATGGTAGGACTCTCCAAGGAGGCCATATTAACACCTCCAGTCATGAATTTCACACATTTATGGAGCTGATAGTTTCGCCAAGAGAAAACAAGGGATAACAGAATAACCACTCTGTTACCTGAGGTATCTGAAAAAAAAAAAATAATCCTGCTTATTTAATGAACAATTTTGTGACTTATTGTATTCCACAAAGTAAGTATTAGATCACAGATTAAGAATTTTGAAGACAGACCACAGATTAAGAATTTTGAAGATAGACCTCCTTGGTGGCGCAACGGGTTAAGTACTATGAAGCTATCCAGAGCCATTGCAGCATGAATTCGATTCCCAGCCAGGGAGATTCCCACATGGCGCAGCAGACCTCTCCTGTCTCTCTCACTGCTCCCCTCAGCAGTGTATTTCTGTCAATCTGCCTGTCCTGCTCCCCACTCTGTCTCTGGGGAATCCTCTCAC
Organism: Scalopus aquaticus; assembly: GCA_004024925.1. Lineage (NCBI taxonomy): Eukaryota > Metazoa > Chordata > Mammalia > Eulipotyphla > Talpidae > Scalopus > Scalopus aquaticus. The sequence goes on from PVIJ01000286.1 coordinate 51,258, forward strand.
CACCCCACACCAGCTTGTATGCAAAAATAAATAAATCATAAAAAAAATAATTTTGTAAACATTCACAAGCTTTTAAAATTAGACCAATCATTTTGAAAAGTCATTTTGGAACACATTTGGCTATTTTGTAATTTTCCTAGTGAATAAACATGGAATGGAACAGATGAACTACTTACTGTTCACTACAACATAAAAATCTTTGTGAACCTGCCCATATTTCATAGTTTCTAAAGACTTAATTCCCTTATCTATAAAGTGGAGACAACAGAATGTCTTTCACTAATATACATATTAGTAAATATAAGTTATAAATATATATATATATGCATATATATAAATAAAATAAATGTGAAAGATCTAGAACATTCTATAGTGTTATGATAGGTGATGATTAAATGTTAATTTCTTCCTTACAAACTTTTAATCAAGTTTGAATAAGTAATAATATAAAAATATCCCTAAACTTTTATATTTGTTTGCATTTAGCTACTGGTAGTTTATATCAACAGATTAACATACTATATGAAAAAATGCTAGGAAATGTTATAAGACAATGCCTTCTACAAGAATAGTGGGTAATACATTATTTTTTATTAATTGCTTACAGAATAAAAAGGCATTAATTGGAAGAGAAAATGATTTTTTATGAAATATGACTACCACAATTATTCCTCCTGTTATTGACAGAATTCAAATTAAACTAAGTGCAAGGTAAATGTGTGACCCTTTACTCTCACACTAATAATTTTTCATAACCTTAATCAATCAGCCTAATATAGCAATTATCATCTCAACCATAGTCCCATTGGAGTCCATGATTATTTTAGGATAACTACTTATTGTTCAATTAAGACTCCATGAAAAGAGGTCAAACATTGGTCACTTTTACTCATTACAATTTTGAAGATTTATCCAGAGTATTTTTCTAGACATTTGAGGATCAGGTTAGTAATTAATTGTGAAAAAGTATTTTATTACACACTGAAGAACTGACTAGCTTGCTCAGATCTAACAACTGAATTTAACTGTATGTTTTAGATGGACAGACATGTTCTATGTAAATCTACTAAAAAAAGTAATAGGTGCTTTAGCTGGACAGGCTTGAAAATGAACAAAGGGTGTTATCAATTTCACAGAGGCATCTTTTTCTGTTTGCAAAACTGACAAAACGATCTCCTATTCACCTTCCAAAGATGTGGTTAAGTGACTCTGAATATAGATGATGGTTTTATTTTTCACTCACTAGTGTACTTGAAGCTTACTTCCTTTCTTCAAGAAAGGAAGACAATTTCAGTGATTAAGCATGTGTACTCTGAAGTTGTTGCTTTGGTTCAAATCTCATCCATGCTATTTTTTGGATTTGCAACTCTGAATAAAATACTCAGTCATTCTAAGTCTCATTTTCCTCTTGCCCAATTCATCAGTATGCTAAGAAGATTAAGTAAGACAAACCATATGTAGTGTCAGGCACAAAATAAGCTCATAGATATGACGAGAAGATACCCATCTCAGAAGAACAATGTAATGACAAATAGGAGTTCTGTACTTCCTATGGCTCTATTACTGTGGAATGAATTAGAATTCATACTGTTTTTAATTTGGTGTCAGAATCCTAGTCTATGCCGTATGTTTCATTTGTGAATTGAAACTAGTTATTTATCATAAAATTACTCACTCCAATAGCACCAAGTATATCTGGATTTTTCTCTCCCAAAAGTGATGTGTATTGTTGAACATTAAGAGATGTAGACAGCTGGAAAGAGTATAACCTTATTCGGAGATTTTTTTAAAAAGACAAAAAAATTACAATTTTGGTCCTCCCTGGTGGCACAAGTGGTTAAGTCTCAGCACTACGATGCTATCAGCAGCCAGTGCAGCACGAGTTAGATTCCCCAGCCAGGGAGCTAACCCAAATGGTGCAGCAGACCTCTCCTGTCTCGCCTGCTACTCCCCTCAACAGTGTATTTCAGTCAATCTCATATTCTGCTCCCCACTCTGTCTCTGGTGAATCCTCTCACCCACCACACCTCTGGCCTACACCCCAACTTTTGTATGCATAAATAAATCTTTGATAAAAATTACAATTTTTCAGGCCTCTCTGGTGGCGCAGAGGTTGAGCGCTGCGCTGTGGAGCTGTCAGCAGCGCGTGATGAGAGTTCGATGCCCAGCCGGGGAGAATCCCACATGGCGCAGCTGACCTCTCCTGCCTTGCCTGCTGCTCCCCTCAGTAGTGTATTTCTGATCTGCCTGTTCTGCTCCACGCTCTGTCTCTGGTGAACCCACTCACCGCCCCAAGCCTCGGGCCTGTACCCAGCTTGTATGTATAAATAAATAAATCTTTAAAAAAAATTACAATTTTTCTCCAACTTAATGCAGAGTCGTTATCATTGGGGAGCCAACTACCTCAAAATCTAAACAGAGATAGGCTACTGTAGGGGAGATGGAACATGAGTAATTGCTTTCCCAGAGTAATGCAGCAGGAAACTGGTCAGAAGAAATGAGCTAGAATAATTAAGAAATTGAAAGAGGCAAAATATAGGTAGCAAGAGTCCGGAGCCCCAAGGAATCAAAAATATATTGCATCATTTTATTCCAAGGCTTCAATGTGTGCTCACAAAAATAATTATGGAAAGTCATTAGAAAGCACTGCTTGGGGTGCAGGCCTGAGGGGAGGGAATAGCAGCCCTTACAGCAGGGCACACACTCCACTTGGATCCTCCTACCCTATCTTATTTATGGAAGAAAAATCTTAATTTTGTAGGAAAGAGTAAAAATATTGGTTATCTTAGAACACTGGTAAACACACTCTCTACTTTTAGAAGAAAGAAACAGAAAACTCTCTGAACCACTAAGGTAAGAACAGGGAAAGGACTATATATTAGACCCAGAGCTAAATCTGGGAAAAAGACAAGAACATGGAGAAAGTTACATTCCTGAGACTCAGGGATATACTGGCAGGCAGAAACTGAGGGAAAATGAGAAAAAGAATTACCCTCCCCCACAAGCAGCCTCACAAATAATGAGCAAATCAGAGTAATGTTGCTGAGGGAGATGCAAGAGCACGACAAGTACAAATCTAAGACCTCAAAAGATATTGAGAAAGACCTAGGTTAAGCTACCTTCCACCTTAACATCAGGTATTCCTAGAGGAATATAAAACCTGAGGTACAATGATGTAACCTTAGTAAAAGCAAACAAACTACAACAAAACATACCACTAAAAGATAGAGCAATCAACAGAACCAAATTCATATATGACAGAATCATCAGAACTATGTAACAGTGTATGCAAAATACAACATATTAGGTAAAGAGTCTAATGGGAAAGGTGAACAATATGTAAAATGTAATGGGTCATTTCAATAAAGAAATTCCAATAAATTCAGAAATTATAAAGGTAAGTAAATTGGAAGCGCTAACAATGGAAAACCTTGTAACAGATGCCTTTGCCTACCAGTAGGTTCAAGACAACCAAAGGAAACAAAAATCAATGAATCTGAAGATATGTTACTGACAACTACCCAAACTAAATAACAAAGAGTATGTAAAGGGTTAAAGAGAAGGAGGAAAATAATAAAGAATAGAGCATCCAGTAGCTGTAGAAACAGTAAATAGTAAGTAATAAAAATAGTAAACAACCTAATTATATGTGCTTAATTGGAACCTCAGAAAAAGAAAAGGAAGAGAATGAAACAAATGAAATATTTAAAATAAATAATGGGTCATAATTTTCCAAGTTAATGAAAAAAAAATAAATTACAAAGACAAGAAATTCAGAAAATATCAGGAATATAAACAAAACAATTGACAAAAACTTAGGAATACCGTATTCTAAATGCTAAAACCCAAAAACGACGAGCAAATCTCATAGGCAGGGGAAAGTGACACATAATCACAGAAGAGTTTTTATCAGAGACTGGAAAAGCTAGAAGATATTGGAGTGATATCACTGGTGTTGAGAGGAAAAAAATAATCCAACCTATATATATATATAGAGAGAAAAAATATTCAAAAATGAAGTAAACAGGCAGTTCTGTAAAGGACACAAACCACAAAAACTAACACAAGAATAAACTAATAAAATGAATATCCTTTTATCTGCTAAAGATACTGAAAGGATAATTATTGACCTCCCAGAAAGAAAACACTAGGTCCAGATGGACTTCGTTGGCGAATTTCACGAGGCACTTAGGGAGCAGTTACATTTTTCAAAAATTTCTTCCAGAAAATTAAAACAGGGGAACACATGCTGGAAAACTTCAACACTTCTCCTACGTTTGATGCTTCGCTAAGAGGACTCAGGAATTCACATACATTGATGCTTATGGCTATGACATAGCACAGGGAAAGAAATTTGTCAGAAGCATCAAAGAGTAAAGGCATGTGAGTTTTAGTCCAGTGGAAAGCAGGTAAAATGTTTCCACGGTCCTCTCCCAGTGGAGTCAAACAGGATGCATTTTCTTCAACCCAACAAAGACCTGTGCCAAACTGTGAGGAAAATTTATAGACATATGTCTGATAAAATGTGCAACCATGTCTGATAAAGTACTGGTATTGAAAATACACAAAGAACCTTTAAAACTCAACAGTAAGTAAACAACTCAATTAAAATATGAGCACAAGATCTGCACATAAGCACAGGAATGGGCTGAAACAATAGAAGGGGTAACAGAGTAGAGTTCAGGACACCAGTGTAAACTCAGATTTGCCTTAATATATGTGCATATGGATAAATACAGAAAATTTTGTAGTTGCATATACATGGGTTAGCATACCAACATATATTTCCTTAATTTATGAGTTGAGAAGTCCCAGGATGACGGAATCCATGAACACAGAGAAATAGGTCAACATGAAAATGTGTATCAACAAAATAAACACAACTAATTGTTTCCAAGTCAGGACCATCTTTTTAATTGCACGTGAAAGAAGCTTAATTCTAACCAGATGAAGGAGGAAAAAGTGATTTATTTAAATAGATTAAAAGTTCAAAGAATAGGATTAGCTCTAGACCCCGGGGAATCTAGATCTCAAGTTATCACTAGAATGCTTCTCATCTCCTGTTCTCTTTCTTTGTCTCCAAGTTCTATATCCCTCTGGTTGGCTTCATTACACAGGTTTTTTTTTTCATGTAGTAGGAACATGGATCTCCCATAACTTGTGACTATTTTGCCTTTAAAGCTTGAGATTTCCAAAGAATAAACAACATACATTTCTTCGAAAATTCTCAAAATAACTAGAGCATTCTGGCCTGCTGGGACATGTGTACTGAATCGATCCCAGTAACTAGGGAGATGGAACAGTGTAATTGATGAGGCTTCTTCTTCTAGAGTAGGCCTGTGATCTCATGCAGTCAAAGCACATGGTCAGAGCAAGAATCGTATAAAATAAATGTGTTTTCTTAAAGGGAAGAAAGTTAGATAAAACTCCAAATATATCTGTTATGGTTATTATTAGCTTTCTTTTTTTTATGACTATGATTATCATCATCTTTATTTCTCCAGGAATTCATACCCTAAAGTATAGGTTAATTTCTATAAATTTTGCCTTAGTATGGATTTCTTTCACTTATTTCTCATCTCCTATTTAGTTACCATAGAATGAGAAGCAAATGTATATAAAATACAGAGATAATGTGTACTATAATTTAAACATGCTAAATAAAATGTAGTATTTTTCAAAAATTTAAATAAATCCACACACATAATAGACAATATAACTTACAAGAACATAAATTCTTAACAACCTGGATTTTTCCACCTTTAAAAGAATGATGTGTAAATTCCTTCTTGCACTATTAGAGCTGAAATATATGCACATTGTTTTTCAAATTTCATTTTCCATGCGAATGGTTTTCTTTTCATAGCATGGTAATTAGTTGCATATATTTCTCCTTACAATATGAAATACTAAACAAGTAAAAACAATCCACCCACGTCCTTGTTTTATGCTAAAGAATACTGTGGTAAAAAAGAAGAGGAGGGGGGTCAAATAAATATCGTTAATGTTTATTCATTCTAATCTACCTACTTTTATATTCTGACTGCCTCATTTTTTTGCTCTATAAAAAAACACATTTCTTTGAACTTAAATATACTTAACTTTTTGAAATAATTTTTACAAAGGAACACTATAATTTTACATATTACCTAAAATGGAAACAACAGAATATTAAATTTATGTCTGTGCAGACCATATCATGTTAAATTTTATGGATCCTATTTTTATTAGAGGTGAAACGTAAATTAAATAGCCAAGTACAGTTAATTTATGTTAATCTCACCCTTATCAGGAAGAAAATGTAAAAAAAACAAAATAACTATGAATTAACTTTGAAATATAGAAATACTTAAGTTAAAATGAGATGCAAAGTATTTATTCCAAATACATACACACACACACACACACACACACACACACACACACACACACAAACACAGAGCTGTTTCTGCTCTCAATATTATTTTGTTTTTCAAGTAAATATTGCTTTATATTTTTAATTAATATTGTACATATAATACTCTGGTTTCTCTTCAGATAGTATAAATCTTTCACCTTTTAATTACCATTGTACATATGTCAGCTCTATTTTCACTTTTCCTGCATTTTCCCTCTATTTTTCTATAAGATTTACCTCAGTGAGTCAAATATCATTTCAAGAGTATATAGTCATTTATAGATTCTGGGCCAGTTCTTATAAACATTCTGACAACGACAGTCACTTAAATTTTTTGAACTGTCACTATTTCCTAGGTGCTCCTTAAATTTTATACAAGTGAAACGAATAGCTCAAATTTTGACATCCTCACCCAGTTCATCTGTGGCCCTAACACAATTCCTTCTACTTTCCAATATTACAGGCAATATGCTCAAACCAGGACTTGCAAAAGAGATGTCCAAGGTCTTGTGTTATCTTTAGGTGAGCTTGAAATAATTAAAGGTGTTCAAGAAACTCAGAAGCAGTTGGAAATTCATGAGAACATTTCTTTGGAGAAAAGTGATCATGTGTTATGAATTCTCATACACCTATCAGTGGAGAAGTAGAAGTCTAGAGAGGGATAAATACAGGAAGTCCATTTTCTTTTTTTTTTTTATTTTTTTTATTTTTTTTAAGATTTATTTTTTTATTTTTATACATACAAGCTGGGGTACAGGCCAGAGGCGTGGGGCGGCGAGAGGGTTCACCAGAGACAGAGCGGGGAGCAGAACAGGCAGATCAGAAATACACTGCTGAGGGGAGCAGCGGGCGAGGCAGGAGGGGTCTGCCGCACCATGTGAGATTCTCCCCGGCCGGGCATCGAACTCGCGTCGCCGCTGCCGACAGCTCCACAGCGCAGCACTTAACCGCTGCGCCACCGGGGAGGCCCCAGGAAGTCCATTTTCATTGAGGTCATTTGATTGGTCTCAATTCAACTGAATGGGGTCCAGGAAAGGAATTGATTAGAGAAGATTCACTTTCTCTAGATTACAGGAAATAGTAGTCAGTGTCACATCACACTTGAGGCACATGGGCTGTCTCTTGAAATAATGTCTATTTGTGGTGACCCGAGATGGCATCCTGGAGGGATATCTTGGAGACTGAGATTACCTCAACAAAGAGAACCTGGTGGAGGCTTAGGTTTAGATTATGTGGAAATAGGGAGCATTATGAAAAACAACTATAAAGTGTATTTTAGTTTTGAAAAAATACCAAAATACATGACCAGGCAAACATATCACAAGGTTCCCTCCCTAGATCTTGAATAGAATTTGTACATATGTAGATCCAAGTTAAGTTCCACTAGCTTTAAGAAACACCCATTAAAACTCTAGTCTCAGGTTAATACCAGCACAAAACTCACAAAACAAACCACGAGATACAGAGAATAAATTTGTTTTCAAACAAACCTGAAGATTCCCACTACGAATCCTACTATGCATCAATAAGTCCTATGAATATTCCTAATTTATGGAAAGAGATTATGAAAAGTTAAAACAACTTGATCAAGTTTACAAAGTCAGAAGGGACAAATGAGGAGGTATATGTATGGAAGGTTAACCTAAGCATAAGCAGCTGGAATACTTTAAATAGCCATGCTATACTACCCAGAGGTTACCCAGAGATTGCCTCAAGCCCTAAGGTCTAACCAGCTACATAACCCCTCTGATTTGCATCTTGATTTTTAAACTTTTAAAAATGTTCCATGGTGCCTAACCTTGAGCTATTAAAATTCTTCTTTTACCAGTATTTTTATTCTTGCCTCTCTATTCTGAACCAAACTTCACACTTTGGGTCTGCCAAAGGAACTTTGACCAAGTTTTTCACCAGAAATACTCCACCAAACTAATTGTTTTTTAACTTTTCAACCGGTGTTTTAAATAAGAAAACATAAATCATTAATACTTCACTTATACAATATGTAATAGACATGTACAAATAATACACTTCTATATACAAAGTGCTGTGCTCGAACTTTAAGAAAGGGAAACACAGATGACATAAGTTATGGGGACAGTACAGGTAAATAGGCATGAGGTGACAGTATGACTCAGAGAGGACAGAAAACTTTGGATTGTGTGAATGTTGATCAAATGGAACCTGAAGGGACATAATATAAGATGTACAGCTCCCTTCCCTCTCTTGTCTTCTTACTTTTCAATTGCTATGATGTTTGATACACCTATATTTTGGGATTAAAGGGAGTACACCATTATGGGCATTATCTAAAAGTAGTATTCACTTTTGACTCATAATTTCCATTCAGTGATTGTCTATGGAGCAATTTCTAAACAGTTTTCAAGACCATTTAATCACAGCTCAACACACCAGGATACAGTGATCATAACTTTGAAAGGATGCATTTCTGCGATATGGGACATTAGCAGACTTTTGGGAGTTTAGGGGTTTTGAGTGTTTGTTTTTCTTCTTATGCTGCTTGACATGGCCATCCTCCACCAAAACAAAATTGAACCGATAAGCTATAGTAGGAGTGGATCTGGAGAAGAACTCAAAAGGGTTAAAGAATAATCAGAATCTCTGCATCCTGGTGAGGTGGGGAGTACAATAAAACTCCCAGACAAGCTTAAGAATTTAAGAGGAGAGTATAATGGTGCTTCACCTTTTGTCTGGCACACCACTCAGAGTCCTCCATATACTCAGAATATGAGCGAAAAGAGCAAGAATACCATCAAAGGAACCTGAGACAGCTTTTCATAACCTCATATAAACTTGGTATGTTGCAGTGAACATTTCTGGTTTCTTCTTGTGTGGTAGAGTGAACAGTACAGAAGGTTGAATTATCCCAAACAGATCTTACGTTGGCACCAGGAGTTCAATCCCCCAATGCTGGAGTGGACAGTGGAGCTAAGGAATAAGTAACAATGAATTCCCAGCAACAAATATCAACATTTCATTATCAGATAAAATAAGAACCCAGTGAATAAACTACATTATGGAGGATGAAACAGTGGTGCTGGGGCTCCTTTTTTTTTTTTTTATTTATACATACAAGCTGGGGTACAGGGCAGAGGCGTGGGGCGGCGAGAGGGTTCACCAGAGACGGAGTGGGTAGCAGAACAGGCAGATCAGAAATACACCGCTGAGGGGAGCAGCGGGCAAGGCAGGAGAGGTCTGCCGTGCCATGTGGGATTCTCCCCGGCCGGGCGTCGAACTCGCGTCGCCGCTGCCGACAGCTCCACAGCGCAGCGCTTAACCGCTGCGCCACCGGGGAGGCCCTGGGGCTCCTTTCTGCCAGTAGCATCATGCACGTCCTGGAAACCAACCCATCCCACCCCACCTTGAGAAAGAGAAAGAGATAGGATGACAGAAAAAAAAGGTGTGAGCATGATATGATACAATTTAAACTTAAAATTATTGGGAAAAAAAGACTACATTAAATTTTCAGCATGATATGATGTAGTTTAAGACTAAAATGACTGTAAAAAAAAGAAGACTACATTGAATTTTCTATCAGAATGATTAATTGGAACTATAGGGAAAAATAAAGAAAATGACATTCCTCTTGCAAATGAATTTGTTCCCTGAAAATATCATCTTGCTAAAGAAGTTTATCAACTTTCATGTAACTGATCTATAGTTCAAGTTAATTCTTCTTATGGAGTGACTGAATATTCATGAAAATATAGCTATGGGGTAACTATGATTCTCTAACTGTATTTGAAATCCAGACTAGACAGGCACCTACATATTCTCAAAGGGATGGGAACCATGTGACAATTTGAAAACATTAGCTGGTCTTAATAAACCCAGCCTAAAAACAAATGCATCCTTAAGTCAGTGATAAAGTCACTGAAAAGCTAGTGCCCAAACATCACGTAGGTAAAAACTCTCCCGAGGATTTAAGTGAACTAAAATTTCCCAATGATATATATTTTTACTAAAAGGGCATCTCTTATTCTAATACTTTGCATCATTTAGAGAAGTTAGATGGCAGTACCATCACTTTATTAATAGAAAAATTTTACAGTTGCAAAATCTGCTGAGAAGTCAAGTTACTTCCACCTATAATGTTTTATAACTATAATTTTATTTAATCCTGGGAGAAAATTTTTACAATATTTCAAAAGATTTTGTCTTGCTAAAAGTGAACTCTCATTTTTAAATATTCTAACATCTCAAACAATCGACACTTACATTTACATTCTAAGATGAAATGCAGGTAGGGGTGGGAGGAAAAGGGTTGTTAATTGATTAAAAATATTAGTTTTGAGTGGATGATTGCAGAGGATGTCAAAGCTTAGTTCTACTAAAAGATTCAGTGCCAAATTATACACTGTATTAAACAAAATAAGCAGCATTAAAAATTAACAGCAACTCAGCATTAAGTCCTGATTATATTGTCAATGAAAATGATAATTGGAAGGGTTTAAAATAAAATTTGCAATAAAGGAAACAATTTCATTACTTCAAGTGCCTCTGTGATACAGTGGTTTGGTTGGTACCCCCGCCCCCTTAAACTTTTATTTTAAATTACTTAACATTAATCACTATTATCCAAAGAAATGTGCCTTAGGGAGAAATGCACATGGAACATAATTACTTCTGAGTTGAAATTAGTGATGTTTTAGATAGACAGATGCAGCTTTTCATTTCCCATCCCCTGTGCCAATTATAGAGCAAAGGGGACAGTCCATGTACAAATTCTGGAGAACAGAATAAGAGGTGATAGTTGAGATAGCACAAGGCCAATTTCAAGAATACTCAAGGCTGAAATGTAAACAGACTCAGGTTATGTGTCATTAACCAAATTACATGCGTTTGAGATAAAAGAGGCATAGAGAGGCGGGTATAGAAACTCATTGGCAATGAACCATATTTATATGTTTTACTAAATATTAAATTGCCAACTTGTTTGCAAAACCTGCAAAGTTCATGTTAAATAAGTGAAATAAAGTCTAATTTCTTAACATTACTACAATGATGTCTGAATTTTACTTCTATTGACATACTACTAGTTATAATAGTAACTAGCACCAATTGAGTGCTTTCTTTTTTATTTTTTAAATTTAATCTTATTTAATGTATATCCTTCACATTATTATGTATCCCCCATAAGTTTCCCACCACCAGTTCACCTGTGAACTGTCACCACAGTCCCTTGTGCTCTTTTTTCCCCTATTTTGATCCTTCGTCCTCTCCTTCCCCTGCAGAATGTCTCTTATTTGTGGTTACCTGTTAGTTTTTGTTTTTGTTTTTGATTGTGTGCTATTTTCTTCTATGTGCCTGACATTGTCCTACCACTTTTTGTATAAATTGAGCCTGGGGAAAAACGGGCAAATACTAATACTTTTCATTTTGAAAGGAGAAGTTGTATACTTAGATTGGTTAATTAACCTGCCTTTGTCCCAAAGTTATAAAGTGAAACATCTGGCATGCTAACTCACATCTTTCTATGACCAACACACAGAACTCCAAACTATTAATTTTCACCTTATTTTTTATTTTAAAAGAATAACATTTATATGTATTTATACTACTGTTTATGCCAACATAAAGTGCCATTGGTTTATACATATATAATCTCTTTGGTCTCTTTTTGTTACTTATTTGTCTTTTGAGTTCTATTTTGGGGTACATTTCTTCCATTTTTCTCCTAACCCTTCTGTTCACTTTTTATTATATTTATACTGTTACGCTTTTATTTCATTTTTACAAGTTCTTCCTTGTCATAGGAAGGTTCTTTTCTTTATAGTTTGTTTCTGTTGCTATCTATACACAACTGCTTCGTGTGTATGCCTGAGTAAACTGAACATAATGATTTTCAAACATTCAGTTTTTCCTGCATTACTTGCTTCCTCCAAGTTCATGTCACTTTGTTGGGAAGTCTCCAAACTTTGGTATCTGAAAAGCTATCATGGGGTTTTCTGATTTTCACAAAGAGGCTTAAAACCACATTTTTCCTTCGTTGGTAAGGGAATGTGAGTCTGGTATTCCCAGGGGCCTCTGTGTTTAAGGCTAACTTCCTCAGTGGAAGTCCCCTGTTAGGACAGATTGGGTGGAAGTACCACCCAGGCACATATGAAGGTGAAGAGGGTTGAAACGTAGACCTTGAAATTTTATTTCTCCACTTGAGGGCACATTCGCAACCCAATCTATGCAAGATCAAACAGATAAGCAAGAAAATTCAGGGTTCAAGCGCAACGGGTCATTTCTAGATTGGTCCTGATTCCATGATGGTGATCTGGCCAGCAAATCACTCTTCCTGACCAGTCATCTATTTCTTTTACAGAATTATATGGATTTGTATCACCAGAATGATGCTGACATTCTGATTTGTAGTGATTTTCACTGACATCAGACAAAAGGATAAGATCACATCCCTTGAGTGATACCAGTGGCTTATTACCAACCTGTGAGCTTGAGCATTTGTGGCCCGTGTGTTGCCTGTTCGTGCAACCCCACAGTGCTTCCTCTGTTCCACAGCCCCCAATGATGATAGGATGGCAGTATGCAGCCTTTAATTTATTTACACTTTGTCAGTGTCATCTACATCCCTGCAGAACCTACACAAGGCAGGGGGGCCTCCTAAGGTTTGTTGTCTCCTGGTGAGATAAAGAACAGATGGTCTAGCATGAATGGAATATTTTTTCCTTCTCTGCCCAGAGGCCCCTTCTCTATCCATCTTGAAGGTGATGGTGTGGAAGGCAAGAGTGACAGCATCACTCTAAGAATGCTGTGACCATAACCTAAAGAGCTCAAGAGAAGATATAATTGAAATGTGTATTGCTTATCTTTATGCATAAAATTCTAAATGGTACATCTAACCATTTAGGAAAAAGACCATTTACACTTTCCTGTATACTGAGTCATACTTGCATCAGCAGCAGTAAAACTGAGTTACAGCTTTTGAGAGAGTCATTAGAACTCAGTTTTCCTGGAGAACACAATGGATTATGCAGTATCATGAGAAATTGCTTTTCCTAGATAAATATAGAAGATGATTTATATTGTATCTATCTTATTTCAGTACAAAGGAATTCTTATTAATCATAGCACTGAAAGTGATAATGGTGTTGAGACCTTTTCCTCTCAGTGAGAGCTATGATGGTGTCCAGAAATGACATATTTGGCAATCTAGCATATGAGTGGATTGTTTCTAGACTTGAAGATAGAAAGATGATACCTGAATACAATGAAGAAACTTCACGTTCATTGACTGGGCACAAAACAAATATGTTGTCCATTGCTCAAAATATTCATTAATGAATCGATATATTTATGAGCACATGCATTTATATTTTAATACAAATTATTTATATGGTGCTTCATAAAAATTTTTCCCAGCCTTCCCAACTCTACAGCTTTCAGACATTATCAAAGCCAACATCCAGTGAATAACTTACGAAGGTAGAATAACCTGACCTCCCTTCCTGAACAGGGAAACATTCTGATGACACTCACACTCTAGAATTCCAATGGGATGAATTTAAGGGTAACTTTCTGCCAAAACCACATTTTACTTACCTGTTATCCCTGCTCTGTCCTGACTTCCTCACCTCCCTAAGAGTTCTCCTGAGGATACTCCTTAATCAATCTCTTGAATAAAAAAATCTTCATATTAGGCTACTATTCTCAGAATCCATCTCTACCTACAGCAGGCTCTAAAGCATTTATTCAGACATTCAACCAGTTCTTCTATTTTCGTACTTTCTCTACACATTTGCATTAACAAGTAGCCCCTGGCATCCCTAAGACTTGCCATAGTTCTGTAACATTTTTCACACACTACTCGTGGGTGCTTCGCAGTCTCACTACTCATTTTCAGGAAGCTCAGTTTTAGCTTTCTTCACTCTGATGAGTCAGATATCAATTCACTTTGCATCTCCCAAAATGGACCTAACTTCTTCAATCAGATATTGCCTCCTACACATTGTCAATGTATGATTTTTTCCTTGTTACTTGACTGTAAATTTAGTTCTGTATCTGGAGGGGGAAGAGAAAACACAATTGTTAACTCTACCCATTTAAAAAGAAGGAATCCTAGCAGATATTACAGAACATAGGTTCAGGTATGCCAAGAAACTAAACTACTGAGATTTATTACATTCAATGCAATAATCAGTGGTCAGATATTAAACAGAGAGCTACACTGTGAGGATGAGGGAGATATCAGTGTCACCATAAGGGGAGATGGGGGGAGACACATTGTGAGTGAAATATTATGAATGAAAATGAAGTCTGCCAAATTTCTATTTGGAAGTTTGGACTTCAAATTCTAACACTGGAGTTGAATTTAACACACATGCATTAAATAAGAAACCAATAATGAAATGACCAAATTTTAAGTCATCCATTATTTCCATTCACCCTTCATGATTTCAAATCACATAGTCACTATATCTGGAGTGTTTTCTATTTCTTTTTAAATAATTTTTAAATTAAGGTAACTTTTTCTTTTAATTATGGTAACATAAATGATTCAGAAATACAGGATCCTGCTCTTCAGGTAGAATGTTTTCTTGATAGACAAAGATAGAATAAGGCGCTGGCAACTGGATATCATTAACCAAAAATACTTGCATGTGCATAATAAGGCGCCAAGTAATGCCCACTTGGAGAGACTTCCTCTCACACCCGGGTGGAAGCAATAGAAAGGTTTGAGAAATGAAAGCTTACTCATCCCTGCATGATCAGACTGCAAGCAGAGGTCTGGAAGAAAGATTATACATAGTCCTTAGCTGAGTTCATGTGGCAATTGTTATTCATATAGACCTAGTTCTCACCTTCATGAAAAGGTTACTATTTGGTTGAAGAAAATTTCCTTTGTGGGAAAAAAAAAAATTACTCAACTTACGGTTGCCAGAAAAATATAGGACATTCAAATTAAATGTTAATTTCAAATACAAAACAGGTGAATGATTTTAGTATAAATCTACCCACTAAACATCCTGTATTTTTATTTTTTTAATCTCATAATCCAACCTTGATTGTGAGGAACACTGACAAAATATCTTCTAGAATTACTTTGAGTTACTAGAAATGTAGTAAGATATTTTGCTGCAGTGTTTTTAGTCCATTCTCAGGATTTTTTTTAGCCCCATGGCCTTGCCAACCATTCAGACTCGAGCGTAAGGAAAGTAGAGCAAGGACAGGGTTGAAGCATCACAGGGTTGAAGAACACATGTTAGGGGATCCCTTCCTGATTCTGGTCTTTAAAACAATTGACAAGTACATATACAAGTATATAGAGAAAATTCCTCGGTCAAAATTTGAGCTATAAGTACTTGAATTTTGAATTTTAAAATCCAGAATCTGTGAAGAGTAAATAGCCAAGATGAATAATATAAACAGTGGTTATTTAAGTACATTTGATCATCAAGATTGATTATTTTATTTCCCTTCTAACTCTGCCACTATCCTCACCTTATCCCATTAACTAAGGAAAATATAAAATATTCTCATGGCTGGGCAAGTTCTCAAAAGAAAATATCTTAAGTGAGACCCTGGAAAACATCCCTTATCTCTAAATCCTGGGTTGAGGTCTGCTGGTAATGGACAAAACAAGCCCCTGAGAAAGAACCAACTTTATCAGTTTTACAAATTCTAAGCTGGTAAACCAAGAACCCTCTTCTGTATTACCACCCTGCTCCTAGCATGGGTGGCAACAGTGGATTATAAAGACTGCCTGACAGGTCCCGGCAGAGGGAGTGTGGATAACCTTAGGGAAATCCCCACAGCCCTAAATAGTAAGGGGGAGTAGCCAGGTATTTCCAAAGATCTCTTAGGCAGCAAACAGAAGAAGCTGGAGGTGAGGTGGGTAACTCAGACTTAAAGTGGCATCACGTTCAAAGTTGAGGTAAGGAGTTGTGATTTTCATGGTCTAGAGAACAGATGCATTTCCTTCCACTACTGGAGTCTTAACACAGTACTGGTCCAAGACATAAGAGTTTTCTCAGAATAGGGTGACTCCAATCACAGGATTCCGAAAGCTGTCTGTCTCTAACCAGACTCCCTTCTCCAACCAGGGGGCTCCCTTTACCCTCAATATAAAAATATGTAAAGCATCATATGCAGAGTCCCCTCTATCCTGGAACACTGACTGTGGTGGATACAAAACCACACAGGCCTGGACTAAATGGTGAAGTAAAGTGCACATAATGTATGGACTCCATTTCTCTACTTCTTGGAATTTTTCCCAGTGAAAACTTCCCAACACTTATAGTGCATATCTGTGAATCTTTTTTTTATGACAATCCATGTGATTGTTATAAGCACAAGCACAGACCTCAAGCAGAGACCTGTGTAAGAGACCACAGTAAGCTTGAGGTCTCTGTCATTATCAAATCATTGCTCAATTTAAATTAAGTCACTTTAATTTCTTAAATAAAAATGCTTCCCCCAACTTCTCTTATTAGAGACAACCACAGAATAGAATGTTTAGAATCTAATCTACAGAGCACAAGAATATTGAAAATCAATATATAAGTGCCCCAACTACAGAAGTTAAAAACAATGTTCAACTTAGTGTAAATAAACTGATTCTAAAATATTTTTCTATAAAATAGAAAAATGTCTATATAATCTCTTGTAAACATTTATTCAGAATATTTTTAAATATATCAGTTGATAAAAGATATGTTTCCCCCAAACGTAATTTAACTAAGTAAGCTGTTTTTGTTCTCCTATATACCAGATGAATAATATTGTTTCATGTTGTGCTTGTGAGTTAAAATGAAATAAATTATAAGGCTAATGTATCAATATAGGTAAATCTTGATATTGATATACAGTGATCTCAGCATTTTATTTAAAATTTTCTCTTTCTAGCTAACTACACCCAAAAATTCATTTACTTAAGCACAACAGCTAATCAATTATCACAGCTTCTAGACTTTTCTCTAATAAACACTCTCAAATCTGCATTCACTGGTTGAGTCAATGCCTTACCAAGATTCAGTTCCTTATTTCTTAAAATTATCTATGGAAGTAATATTTGTTACTCTCATTATAAATTTTAACTAAGATATTTTAAAACACTGAAGCATGAGTGCAAATGTATAATCACTGTTACTATGAAAACTAAGCTGACACTAGAAAAGCTTGATAAATGTAAGTTACTATAAAAAATGCTAAAGAATTAAATGTGGGTAAGAAAACTGTGGAAATTCAGTAACCATATTTTAAATATCTGAAAGAATGGGGCACTAAAAAGTGTAACTTTAAGTTACATGAAAAAATAAAGAGAAATGCATCAACATTATTATTAAGCAGGCTGGCTATTTCCTATTTTTTCCCTGCAAATTGTCTACATGTATTGCTCTTAGAACAAGAGTAAACATAGTTTATTTTTACTAAAATAAAAGGAATAATATTTTATAGCTTTTTTAAATTTGAAATTTAGATAAAGTCCATTGTTTACGCATTTTCTGTAAAAGGTCAGTATTTGCCACAGTATTCCAGGAATTATTTACATATCTTTGTATGTTTGAAGGTATTAATGTCATTTACATATTTACATAAAATATTTGCACAGTGAATTTTAGATGGTGTACAATAACAAATACAGCAAATATACTTAAGGAAAAATAATTACAAAATATTTTCAGGAAAGCATTGGGCTGAATACAGACCTAACGTAACACATCGTGATTAACAGGAGGGGCTATACTTTTAATTCTAACTTCCTTTGTAACTAGAGTACAGAGGGATACAGCATTAATTACTGCATTCACAGGATCCAAAAGTTTCAGTTTTGAAGGACATGAATGTCCCTTGATTTCAATCATTAACATATTAAAAATAACATTGATGGGATACACCTTGTCAGAATTCTTATCACCATTGTTAAAGGTACTTCTCCATCTTGTACAGAAATCTTTCAAATAGATATTTTATACTAAAATATTACAATTCATACATTCAGACATGAAAACAGTATTATTTGTGTCCATATGAAGCAGCAAGCCAACCATACAAATCACAACACAACTGACAGAAATAAGTAAAATTCAGAGCATAAATTTTGCATTTATGCATTAGATCTTTCCAGTTATCTAATATATGGTACAGCAATTAGTTCAACTGCATATTAATTAAAACATGAGTACATGAAGAAATTACTTTAGAGACACTTTAACTTATAGAACTTGCAAGTTTTTAAACTCAGGTCAGAAAAGGACCCTGGTAATATGAAGTAACATGAAGTGACAACCTCCAAAAGTATTTATTAACGTTTCTCAACATTAAACATTTGCCGCAACAATGCTTACTACAGCATGACAAATGGGAAATAAAACACACACACAACTTAAAACAGAAAACATCTGTTCTCTCTATACTTCATGCAGAGATCATTACTGAAAATATAGGTCAATTAATTGCTCCTGTTAGCTTTTCTCTTTGCAGGGATCACTTAGACTGCCAGATTCCATTCAAGAAATTCATTAGTAAAAACAAAGAAACCAAATTATAATAATTCTCTGTTAAAATCAAGACAAAATGAACTCCTAAGTTCAGCTTCTCTTCCCAACTCTTCCCAGTGTACACATATCAAGATAGCTGATAGTCATATTTAAAGTACACTTATGTTTTCTAATTTTTTCACCTGAACCATACCATCCAATAATATTTTCAACAGGCATTACTTACCCCCCTTTTGTTCATAATTGCCTCAATCCAAGTTCATACATGGACTAGTGAATGACCTTCCAACTGCACGCTGCACTCTTCATTTTGGATCAGTTCACGAAGATGTATCATCTCTGTCATACAACATTCCAGTTTATTTTTTAATGCTTATATAGCAGCAAAAGGTTTCTGAGGACAGTCCCCAAAGTATACTTTAGTTTTACTTCTAAGACTGGATCTTGGTCTACTATGTTAATAAATTTACACGTGATAAAACAATATACTATAATAGATATGCTTAAAGGGTAGTTGAAAACAAGTATTTTAAATTACCAGCTAAGCATGCTTACTAATTTATATCACTAATAACAGTGGACAATTATGCATACATCAAATTTCCCACTAAATAGTTTGCTTTTAGTCAATTTGAAGACAGATTATTTCACAATTGTTTGGGCACATTACATTACATTACATTAAATTGTTTGGGTAACAGTTTATAATGAAATGTGTGACATTGTTACTATTTTTTGGTGATTTCTTGGGTTTGCATAATTTGATCTTCAACTTTTTTATCTCAAAGATTCATCTACTTTGTAAATTTGAGCTTAGTCAAACTGGATATAGTGATATATAAATCCCTTAACCAGTTAAACAAAAATGTCAATAAATAACAATGAACTGAACATTAGAAGGAATGAGGGGTGCACGATGATCCCTACTGGTTTGAAATCTTCACACTTCCTTAAGGGTGTTTTCCTAACCATGTGTGACATGGAGACATGACACAAAGATTAAACATCATGTCATATGTACAGATTTATTAAAATAACAAATTCATTTTAATATTGTAAATTAAAAAGAAAAATAAGAAGATGGTCTAACTTTTTTTCAACAACTTAATAGGTTGTGTGATCCAGCTCCCATTGTACTCATGCCACTTAAGAGACTGTGATTCCAAAGCACATGTCTGATCAAACCCTCTATTTCCAAGAAATTTGAGAGATGCTCCGTTGCTTAAAACATAATTTTCACATTCAAAACAGTCCACATTATAATTCCAACTTAAATTCCCTAATTAACTTCTATGTAGGTGCCATTTGTTCAAACAATTCTTCAAATACCTACTCTATACACCCACCAAAAGGTTTCTATCAATGCTGTATTTTCCACCTAAACTATTACTGCAATTCCATTTTCACCTCTCAAAATACCATCCATTCTTCAGGATTACCACAAATAATATCTCAATGAATTTTTTTTGATTTGCTAAAAAAATTAGTTTCTAATATATATTTCATTTTGGTCCTATCATAAAACTACCCATGCACTGCTGTAAAGAGAATGTGGATTAACACATCAAGTAACTGTTCTGTCAGTCTTAGGTGAGATGAAGTTGACAGGTGAAATGAGTTGGGATATTTTCTTGGCCCTTATTAGAGCTGAGTCAGGAAACTGGCTGAAGGTCGATAGCTGGAGCCTCTGATTCAGAAATTCTGAAATGATGTGCCTTTAAAATTCAGTTGTTAACTGACTAGACTAAAATATTCTGCTGATAAAATTAAATGGGGTTTTCTCTTCTGAATTTAAGGAAAAACTATTTTTCTTCAATTTGTGATTTTTTTTTCCTCCACAGAGACTTCTTAAGCCTTGGGTATACTAATGTGTAATGTACTCAAATACATCTCTCTCATTTTATTTAGTTACATGAGTTTGAATATATCAATAGCTGTACTTTATCGTATATTAACAAAATGTAAAATGATTTCTAGGAGTGAGCAACTGTAAAAGTTCATATTTTACAGTAGCATATGGCAACACTATCTACAAAGGGAAGAGTAGTAATTGTTTCAGACTTTGTGGGCGTGGAGTATCTGCTTTAACTACTCAGCTCCGATGATGTAAATCACACAAGAAAAAAAGAGCCTGCCTGTATTTGGATACATGTTCATCCACAGATATTGAAGTTTTAATTTAACATACTTTTCACATGTCAAGAAAAATTCTGCTTAAAAACATGTATAATTCAAGGGCAATACACAAATATGATGAGTTCAATTTGAATCATGGGCCACAGTTTGCTAACCCTTGGATAATTTCCAAATTGTGTTTTGTGTTTCTGCTTGAGGTGCCAACTTGTGGAGCAATTCAGAAGCAAAGAGAGTAAAACTTGATATCAGAGCATTATCAATTTTTGCTTGTTAATTTTTTTTGGAGGATACATGTGGAAATAGACTTTCATGGTTATTTTTCTTTTGTTTGTTTTTTGAAAACCTCAGTTCTGCAGAGAAAGAAATTAGTGGTTGGAGTAGATTCAAGTCAGAAACAAATTAGAAATTCACTTACAGGATAAACTTTGGTAATCTTAGTGTCTGGTCTAATTGGAATAGCTAACCTATTTGAAGGCGCCTGGGCAGAGGGAGCAGCTGGAATACAAAAGAGTTAGACAGAGAAGCTGGATTGGTAAAACAGCTATATTAGCAGGAAAGACTGAGTGAAGTGGAGTACTTGAGGGAGTTCCTGGAATAGCAATTAATGTAGCAACTGCCTAGAAATCATTTTGTGAAAGTGAATTATGGGGGAGGGGGACAAAAGGTAGAGAAAGGGATAATATTTTTTTCAGTTTTATAAAGAAATAATTGACATACATCACTGTATAAGTTTAAGGCAGACAGCAAAGTACTTGGATTTACATATATTATAAAATTATTGCCACACTAAATTTAGTTAACATCCAACATCTCATAGATATAAAAAAATAATAGAAATAAAATGTTTCTCCTTGTGATGAAAACTCTTAGGACCTACTTTCCACAACTTTCCTTTATATCATACAATATTAATCATGTTCATTGTGTTATATGTTTTATACACACACACACATACACACATATGTATACATATGTATACATATATATATATCTTATTATTTATCTTAGAACTGGAATTTATACCTTTGATCAACTTCCCATCCTCACTCCCACATCTCGTAACCATAATCCGATTTATTTTTCTATCAGTTTTTGTTGTTGTTAAGAATCTACACATTAGTGAGACAATCCTTGTAGTATTTTTCATTCTCTGTTTGATTTATTTCACTTAGCAAAATGCCTTCAAGGTCTGTCAACATAGTAGCAAATGGTATGATGATAGGATATTCTCATTTTGTGTGTGTCTAATAATATTCCATTACACACACATGCACACACACACACACACAAATAGGCCAAGTCACAAAAACAACCAAAGTGTTCAAGGATAGATGAATAGATAAAGAAGCTGTGATTTACATAAAATTATATGTCATGTTAATATGAATATAAAGGGGCAGATATTTTTTGAGTTTGTGTTTTCATTTCCTTTTGGATATATTCCCAGAAATACAATTGCTGAATCATCTGATATTTATATTTTTAATTTTTGGAAGATTCTCCATGATGGTTTCCATTGTGACTATAGCAAATTATAATCTCACCAACAGTGCATATGGTGCCCTTTCTTCCAAATTCATGCCAGTATTGCTTGCTTTGTCTTTTTTATCATGGATATTCTAACAGGAACAAAGTGATGGTTAATTGTGCTTTTAATTTGCATTTCTCAAATTATTACTGAACTTGAGCACTTCTTCAATTACCTGTTGTCTTTTCATATATTTTCTTTATAAAAATAAGTTCCTTTACCCATTTTTTAATTGGTGGTTCCATATGAATTTTAATACTATACTTCTGTGAAGAATGTCTGGAATCCTCATAAGGTTTGCATTGAATCCATAAGAGACATTTAGTAGTATTGACAGTTTAACATTATTAATTTCCCCATCCATAAACACAGAGTAATTTTTTATCTTTTTCCTCAATTTATCAATATTCTGTAGGTTTAACACAACGACCTTTCACCTCATTGGTTAAGTTTATTCCTAAATATTTTGTTGTTTGATGCTATTATAATTGGGGAAAATTTATTTCCTTTCAGAAAATTTAATGTTAATGTATAGAAATACTGCTGTTTTTTTGGTATATTAATTTTGTAATACACAACTTTACAGATCTTTTTATTAGCTCTAACAGTTTTTGCTTGTGTCTTTATGATTTTCTATATATAAAGGCAGGTCATATGTAGATAGAGAAAATTTTACTTCTTTCATTCCAATCTGGATACTTCTTTTTTATTTTCTCGCTTGATTGTTCTAGCTAGGACTTCTAGTACTATGTTAAATAGGAGTAGACAGAGTGGGCACCATTATCTTGTCTCTGATATCAGAGGCAAAGCTTACACATTTTTCATTGAGTATATTAGCTTTGTGTTTGTCATGCATAACCTTTATTATGTTGAGATGCAAATTTTCTATACCAGTTAATATTAAAGTGTTTTTTCATGGAAAAATAAATTTTGGCAACTTTTTTCGATGTCTATTAATATGATTATATGAATCTTTTGTTTCATTCTATTCATGAATGTATCACAAAGTTTGTTTTTATATGTGGAACTATTATTGTATCTTAGGGATAAATCCCTCTTTATTGTAGTAATTGGCCCTTTTAATATGCTGCTGAATTTAGTTAGCTAGTATTTAACTTAGAATTTAACATTTTATTTTGACAATTTTTGCATCCATATTCATCAGGGATCTCTGCTTATAGTTTTCTTTTCTACTAGTGTCCTTTCCTGGCTTTGGAATCAGGTTAATGCTGTTCTCCTAAATAAGTGTGGGAGAGTTTGCTCCATTTCAACATTTTGGAAGTATTTAGGGGGGGCTGGTGTCATTTCTTTTATGTGTTTGATACAGTTCTCCAGTGATGCTGCCTCACCTTGGCATTTCTCTGTTAGATTTTTAACCAACTATTAAATCTCCTCGCTAGTAAATGGTCTATTTGTATCTTCTCTTTATTCTTGATTCACTCATGATAGATTGTATGTTTCTAAGAATTTTTGCATTTCTGCTAGTTTGTCTAGGTATTGGCATATAACTTTGGATAACTACATCTTATGCAACTTTGTATTGTAATGTCTCCTATCTTCACCTAAAATTTAGTTGACTTGGAGCCTCTCTTTCATCCTTGTTTAGTTTAGTTTAAGAATGTATCCATTTTGTTTTTATCTTTTCAAAGTACCAACTTGTAGTTTGGTATTTCTCTTTTATTTCTAATCTGTTCTATATATTTTTACCCTTATTTTGTTATTCCTATCCTTCTACTAATACTGCATTTATTTTATTTATTTATTTATTTATTTGTTTGTTTGTTTATTCATACAAGTTGGGGTAGAAGCGAGAGGTGTGGGAGGGGTTGAGAGGATTCACCAGAGACAGAACGGGGAGCAGAAAAGGCAGACAGAAATATACTGCTGAGGAGAGTGGCAGGCAAGACAGGAGAGGTCTGCTGTGCCATGTAGGTCAGCTCCCAGGCTGGGTATCCAATTTGTGCTGCAGTGGCTGGTGATAGCTTTATAGTGCTGAGACTTTAACCCTTGCACCACCAGGGAAGCCCCTACTACTGCATGTAGTTTATTCTTCCTTTCCTGGTTCCTTAAAACATATTTAGATTGTTTATTCAGGATTGTAACTTCTTACCGTATACATTCATTGCTATGGATCTATTTCCTTTTGTCCTATCCCATATCTGTGTACTTCTTCCCCCACTTTCATTTATCCCCCCATTTTTTTTTATTTACCCATAATTTCTTCTTTGATCCATTTGTTGTGCAAGAGAGTGTTGTTTAATTTCCTTGTATTAATGAACTTTCCAGTTTTGCACTTGCTATTGCTTTCAAGTTTAATGCCAATACGATCAGAGAAGATACTCGGTATGATATGAATCTTCTTGAATTTGCTAAGACTTGTTTTATGATCCACCATAGGTCTATTCTAGAAAATGTTCCATTTCATTTGCTCTTAGAATAAAATAATGCATATTCTGTGGTTTTGGGAGGAAATGTTCTATATAGGGTGTTACTTTCACTTTATTTTAGAATGTTACTGAAATTTGCTGTTTCCTTATGTATTCTCTGTCTGGTTGATCAATTCATTTTGAAAATGGGTATTTTATACCCAACTTATTATATTACTGTTTATCTGTACTTTCAGTTCTGTTATTTCGGCTTAATTTAATTAGGAGCTCTGATGTTGGGTACATAAAACTTTACATTTATTAC
This sequence comes from Scalopus aquaticus, assembly GCA_004024925.1. Classification (NCBI taxonomy): domain Eukaryota; kingdom Metazoa; phylum Chordata; class Mammalia; order Eulipotyphla; family Talpidae; genus Scalopus; species Scalopus aquaticus. The sequence continues at coordinate 76,474 of PVIJ01000286.1, forward strand.
ATATTCTTGATGGTGTGATCCATCATTTTATAATTATGGATATTATAAATATCAGTTGATAATGATGTTTTTGACTTTATTTTTTTACCACTTTTAGCTTAATGTCTATTTTGTCTGATACAAATGTATATAGCTTCCCTTGCTTTTGAGGGAGGGGTGTTATCATTTGCCTCACATGTTTCATCATTCCTTTACTCCCTCAATCTTGGTCTGAAATTTTTGTTATTGTTGAGAAATACACCACTGTGGCCTCTCTACCATTTGGAGTCTTTGTACCTGTGTGTGTATGGCCTCTCTATGCACCTGTGTATGTGTGAAATAATTGAATAAAGCACTCCCACATGACTGCCTTAAGACAATGGTCCACATCACAAGGCAGACGGCAATGCCTAGGTAGCCATTGATTGATTGTGTGGCCATGGTCTGAAATGGTTTGGGAGTAGCTCATAAATTACACCAATTACCTGCACAGGAAGCCCTCCATGTATGCACGGCCAACATGTTCTCCCATTCCCCATAAAATTGATTACCTTTTGTTTACCCTGGACCCTGCACCTCCTGCCATTGTCACATAATCAATCATGCTTGTGTATTACTGCTAATAAATAGTAAAAGGGCTGCTCACTGAGCAGCAGAGTCTTGTCTTGCAAACCTCTTCCACAACTCGTCCCTCAAGTGTGTCCCCGGGAATGTGCTGGCGCATTCTTGACCACCAGACACCACTAGTCTTATGTGGGATTCCTTTGGAAATAACTTCACTCTTTTTCTTGCTACTTTTCAAATTATTTGTCTTTTACTTTCAATAATTTAATTGTAATATATCTCAGTTAACTCAGTGTAGCCCTCTTTGCATTAAATCTATTTGTAAACCTTGGATACCATGGGTATGAATAGCCACTGATCTTCTCAGGTTTAAATTTACTATCTGTTCCATTCTCCTCTTTCTATTTTGAAATATCCATAATGTAAATATTGTGTCCCATAAGTCCCTTATGCTTCCCTCACACTTTATTTATTTTAGTGCTGTTCATTGCATAATTTCAAATATTCTATACCCCAGGTCACTGATTTTTTTTTTTTTTTTTTTAGCATGGCTGAATCAACTCTTCATTGAATTCTGTAGTTCAGGTACTCAGTTGTATTTTTCAACTTTAGGATTTGTGTTTTTTTTTTAAGGATTTATTTATTTATGCATACAAGGAGGGGTACAGGGCAGAGGCGTGGGGCAGCGAGAGGTTCACCAGAGACAGAGTGTGGAGCAGAACAGGCAGATCATTGAAAATACACTGCTGAGGGGAGCAGCGGGCAAGGCAGGAGAGGTCTGCCCTGCCATGAGGGAATTTCCCCGGCCAGGTGTCGAACTCGCGTTGCCACTGCCGACAGCTCCACGGTGCAGCGCTTAACCGCTGCGCCACCAGGGAGGCCTGATTTGTGGGGATTTTGATGGTTTCAATAATCTTATTTAGCTTTCATTTTGGTTATGAATTGTTTTCCTAAATTTATATAGTTTTCTATGTGTTCTTATAGTTGACTAAGTTTTCTTAAGAAAATGATTTTGAATTATTGCCTGAGAGTTTGTAGATTTCCATTTCTTTAGGGACGGTTATAGAAGTTTCATTAGTTTCCGTTGGCAATGTCATATTATTGAATTTTTCATGATTCTTGATTCCTTTTGCTGGTATCCACACCTTGAGTAATTGAGCTTCTCTTACAGAGTTTATAGCTTTGCTTTGGCAAGGACAGTTCATCTTCAGCTCAATTTGATTTTCTGGCCATGTCTGCTAATAAAATCCTTGGGCAGATGGGGCTTGCTGTTATCGTCTATTCCTAGGTGAGGCAACTGTTTAAACTTTAGGTCAGGGATAGGTGGAATGCCATTGGTTGAGAACAGTTGGCTAGAACTGCTGGCTTAATTTTTCAACCATGAAAAATTATGTAGGAATGATAACTGCTTGAATTCTCTGGCTAGGTATAATAGATAGCTGGGAGTAAGTATTATATTCAGCATTAGATGGTTCTATGAATTAACTTCCCTGCCCTGCCAGGGCAACAAATGGGAACCATGGCCTAAACAGCTTACTCTTTGGTGAACTGAATAAGGCAGTAGTATACACTGTATTTGTTGGTCAGGTAAAGTCAAGAGTTTTGCTCTGAAGTAGGGACAGTCGTGGGTTATGTCAAATGCCACTGTAAATAGAGCTGTTAGATGAATTACACAGATTCTAATGTACTCTGCTTAGGTTCACTGGCTGGGCTACTTGAAGGCTTTATTTATCAAAGAGCCAAGTTACAAATTTAATTGCCTACCAAGATACAGAGTAAAATATTTCTAAAGCCAGCAAAGTTCTTTGCCATCTAAACTCAAGCAGATCCATTTCCAAGTTCCCTGGCCAAACAAGGCCACTCACTTTGCGGCACAGACTGCAAACTCCGATGTCTATTCCTTCCAGGATCTAGTGTTGTTGGGTTACAGAAATTTTGGGTATTCTTATCAAGTGTCTGGTAAGATGGGGCTGGGATTCTCAGGTGTTGGGGTATACCTCAATTCCCTTGCCTGGGTGCGCACTGTGGAGGAAAAACTAGGCATCTTTCATTTTTTCCTAAACAGCCTTCTCCATTTGGGAGGGCCTTGGTACTATATTCAGTTGCCTATAAATTTATCCCCTGCTGGATATAGCAGAGATACTCTCAAAGTTCACTACTGGCTTTGTTCTGGGTTCTCACTTTAAGTTCAAATATTGCTGAATTACAAAACTACCAGGTGCCCCACCCAATTCTTCTGGTCAATGGGGATAGGGATCCACTCTCCATAGTGGGTAAAGCTATGACTCAGTTGTTTGTCTAAGCAAACCAGGCCCTAGACTAGGCAAAACTCCTTTTTAGAGGAATCAAATTAGGCAGATGGACCCCCTGCTTAGTTCCCTGGCCAGGATGTACTACAAGCTTTGTATTGCAGATGAAAAGTTGCTGATTGAGATTACTTCTTGGGCACTGAGGTTAACGAGCTCAGTCAGCACTGTCCATGTCATGGTTGTTGAAAGTTCCCTATTTCTTATCTTAGATAGTCAGAGTGACTACAAAGCTACCCAGAGAGGCACAAGGGAGTCTTCTCCACATGATGCTCTACTTGCCTGGGAAAAGGACAATGCAGTCTGCATAAAGCTGTTTTTTTCTTATCCTTCTAATGCAGTCTTTCTTGGTCTCTGTACTGCAGGTGGTACTTTAGCCTCACCCTCATGTTCTACAATTCTCTCAGTGGTATCGTGTTCATGATTCATTGTGAGATGTTCTTCTTTTGAAGAGAAGCAAAGTCAGAAATGACATTTCACCACTTTGTGACATCATTCCACTATTTTTACATGGGCCCTAAATCTATCTATGCTCAGTTTCGAATGAACTCAATTCCAACATATGAAAAATATCTACTGCATTTCATCGCCAATGCTGTAAGCTCCATGTATTCAAGTTCAAGTTTACTCATTATTATATAATATCTATGAGCCTATTATAATATTTTTAAAATAATTATATTAACTTTTGTATAATTTTTCAAAGTGTTTGTATAAAGAGAACAATGAAAAGAAGACTCATGCAATAAGATTGAATGTAATGGTGAACATAGCCAAACTGCTAAGAAAATCCATTATCACAGTAATAGAACTATAAACTTGAAATAGAATAAAAATCCCAGTTTTCTTATTTTTATTCATAAGAATCAAAACAATACTAATGGCAATGAGCCTTCATTTTAAAATTCACTTCTTATATGTTTTAAGAAATATTCTCAAAGTTGATACAGAAGAGGAGACACAGTTTGGATTTATGTCAGCAATTTGAATATTCTTCCTATTTCTAAAATACTAATGGTGGCTGGGCGATTAAAGTGGTAAAAACTAAGAAATTACTCTGTCCATTGTAATATGGTTAGAGATGCCCTGGCTGATGAATTCCTAAGTGGCACACAGAATCTCCTTTCTATATATGATTAAAGTGGAAACATAAAACAAATGTGGCAGATCAAAAAAAAAAAAAACAGGAGAAAAAAACAACTGTGGAAAATCACTGAATGTTTACTATACTGAATACTTAAAATATCTTTAGAATAAGAAAACTGACAAACAATGAATTCTAACAACACATTTACTCCAAAAAAATACAATGCATCTTTTAACAGTCAAGGAGCACACATAGGACTGACAGTTTTTTTAAATTATCTGTACCTCCTTTCCAATGAACTCTACTTTGTCTCCCTGATTTAGGCTAAAACCCAAAGTAATAGTTTGTTGTCATTTTCAGTTTTAGGTCATTTGACTTCAGGCTTAGTGAAGATACAAAATCAAGTCATTGAATATGACTTCACCTTTGAGTTCACTACAGCAATTAACACTTCTAATATCACGTTAAAAATCACCTAATAGGATACCACTAAAAATATAACCCCTGCAAATGGGAGCAATCTCTTCTGTTTTCATTGAAAGGATATGTGATATAAAAAAATAATTTTGCAGTACTATAGTGTCTAATTTATTTTTTTAATAAGTGTCAGACTAAACACTGATACTTGACAAAAGCAAATGGTTCTTTATTATTACATTAAGGTAACATTGGCTTATAACACTGTATATAATTAAAAAATGTAAGACCACACCTCTTCAGGCTTATGCTACCACACCATACCCAGCATTAAGGCACCCACATTCCTTCAAAATAGTCCACTGTACCCATTCTGGCCTTTTTTCTCTACACTCCCATCTCACTTCCTCATTTTACACTAATATTTCTAGGTTTTGTTTTTTGGTTTGGTTTTGACTGACCTTTTGTTTTGTTTCTTTATATTCTACATATAAGTAAAATGATATATTTGTCTTTCTCTTTTTGACTTACTTTGCTTAGTACAATTGGCTCCTGTTCCATCTAGGATCTTGCAAATGGCAAGAGTTCATTTTTTCTTTTTATTGCTTACTAGTATTGCACTCTGTAAATACAACACATCTTCTTAATTGACTAATTTGCCCTTGAGTACTTAGGTTGTTTCCATAAGTTGGATATTGTAAATAGAGTTGCAATGAACATAGAAACGTATGTATTCCTCAAATTAGTGTTTTGCATTCATTGCTAGATCATATATTAGATCTATTTTTAATATTTTGAGAAACATCCACACTATTTCCTCAAGGGGATGTCAAATCTACATTCTAACCAACAGTGTGTAAGGGCTCCTTTTTCTCCAAATCCTTGTCAACAGTTAATGCTTCTGGACATTTCAATATGGGCCATTCTCATGGGTGTGAAATGTTACCTCATCGTGGTTTTGATTAGCCTTTCCTTGATGATAAATGATGATGAGCCTTTCTCATATGCCTATTATCCATTTTTAATGTTTTCTTTGGAGATGTGTCTATTTAGCTCTTCTATCCATTTTTGATTGCTTTGTCTTCTTTTTGTGAATTGTATGAGTTCTTTACAGATCTTGGATATCAGTCCCTGGCCACATGTAGGAGGTGAAAACATTGTCTCCCTTTTATTAGTGTCTTTTTGTTTTAATGATAGCTTCTTTTGCTACACAAAAATGTTTTAATTTTACATTTTCTTCTTTGGAGAAGTGATTTTTTATCTATTCTGCCCATTTTTTGACTGGATTGTTATATTTGTTTTTGTTGAGTTGTGTGAGTTCCTTGTAAATATTTGTTATCAGTCCTTTATCAGATGTATTGTGTGCAAAGATCTTTTCCCAGTTGGTAGGGTATCTGTTTGTTTTGGTTAAAGTCTCTTTTGCTGTACAGAAGCTTTTTATTTTGATGTAATCCCACCTGTTTATCTTGTCCTTCATTTCCTTCGCTTTGGGGGATGTGTCCTTAAAGATTTTGCTGAGATGTATGTCGTGTAGCGTTTTGCCTATATTTTCTTCTATAAATTTTATGGTTTCAGGTCTTACGTCTAGGTCTTTTATACATTTTGAGTTGGTTTTTGTGCAGGGTGTGAAGCAGCAGCCTAGCTTCATTTTTTTGCATGTGGCTGTCCAGTTTTCCCAGCACCATTTATTGAATAGACTGTCCTTGTTCCACTGCATTTTCTTTGCTCCCTTGTCAAAGATTAGTTGTTCACAGATATGCGGCTTTAATTCTGGGTATTCTATTCGGTTCCATTGGTCATTGTGTCTGTTTTTGTTCCAGTACCATGCTGTTTTAGTTATTACGGCTTTGTAGTATAGTTTGAAATCAGGGTGTGAAATTCCTCTGTTTTCTTTCTTTTTAGTCAGGAGGGCTTTAGCTATGCAGGCCTTTTTGTGGTTCCATATGAATTTCATCAGTATTTGACCTATTTCTTTGAAGTATGGCATCGAGATTTTTATTGGAATAGCATTGAATCTGTAAATTGCTTTTGGGAGGATTGCCAATTTGATAATGTTAATCTTTCCAATCCATGAACAGGGGATGTATTTCCATTTTCTTGTGTCTTCTTGTATTTCTTTCAACAGTGTTTTGTAGTTTTCTTTGTATAAGTCTTTTACGTCTTTTGTTAGATTTATTCCCAGATATTTGATTTTTTTGCTTTCGATTTTGAAGGGGATGGGTTTCTTAATTTCTTCTTCTTCAGACTGGGTGTTTGCATATAGGAAGGCAACTGATTTTTGTGCATTGGATACACGAAAAAATGCTTAACAACTCCACTTATAATCAAGGAAATGCAAGTCAAAACCACTATGAGATACCACCTCACAGCTGTGAGGATGGCACACATTAAAAATATAGGCAACAACAAATGCTGGAAAGGATGTGGAGAAAAAGCAACTCTTCTACACTGCTGGTGGGAATGTGAACTGGTCCAGCCACTATGGAAAGCTGTATGGCGATTCCTCAAACTGCTAAACATGGAGCTGCCATACGACCTAGCAATACCACTTTTGGGAATCTACCCAAAGGACACAAAAACACTAATCCAAAAGGATACATACACCCATATGTTCATTGCAGCACTGTTCACAATAGCAAATATATGGAAGCAACCCAGATGTCCAAAAATAGATGATTGGATCAAGAAGATGTGGTACATATACACAATGGAATACTATTCAGCATTCAAAGAAGATAAACACATGCAATTTGCAGCAACATGGATGGAATTAGAGGGGATCATACTCAGCAAAACAAGCCAGAAAGAGAAAAATATTGAATGGTTTCACTTATAACAGGACTATAGAGAAACCAAATAGGAGAGAGACACTGGGGGGTGGGGGGGGAGGACAAGGGCACAAAATGGAGTTGAAAAGAACACAAGGGACCCCGGAGACGGATCATGGGTGAATTGGTGGTGAGTTACCCAAGGTAAATACAAAATGTGAAAGATATAAATGACAATAAAAATACATATTAAAAAAAAAGTTTTAGTTTTACAGATTAACTTTCAAAGAAGGAAATGGGCTCAAGCTTGAGGAAATATTTAAAAATTACTAATTTTCATTTCACCCCAGTTTCCTCTCCTTTGAACACACAATTCCCATCATACCATGGAATTTCAATGGCATAACTGGAAAAAATAAAAGATAAAAGCAGATAAAATAAAAGCAGATTTCTGGTACATATACAGTTTGAAGTTAATAAAACAGAAAAACAAGTTGTTTTTTTGGTCCTCTGAGCTATGGCAATTTCCCATTCTGAACTGTAGCAACTTGAACTGACACCATTGTAGCTAACCAAATACAACCCAGATATCATTCCCCCCTATATGTTCTCCATTTAGTTTTCACCTCTGTTTTTCCCAAACCTTTTTTTTTATTGTACCTACTCTCATCAAACTAGTTTTAGTAGCCAGTGCATTACTTAACTGTCAGCACATTTTCATAGGTATTGATTCTCTCTCATCTATCATTGTGTTCTACACCACTGTGTATGACTATCAGGAAGCTTTTCTTTACTTCCTCCATCAGACAACAGTTAAAGCCATTAGCATCTGTACTTCTGTCTACAGTAGGTTTTAAAACTCTAAATCTGGTAAACTCTACCCATCTGTCAAGTGAAAGGATAGATAACACTAGTCAACAAATTTTTACAAAAGTCATGTTACTGAAATAAAATTACTCATTTCCTATCAATTTGTATGTGCTCAACATGAATATGACAGTGAAATTCTATTTTTGGCTCTAGTTGTTTTTTTTTTTGTAATCTGCAATAAATTGATGTTTACATCACGAAATGCATGCCAATAATAATAGGTCTACAGTTAATACCTGTAAAAAAATCAAGTCATAGACTACTTCTTTGATTTATTTGCTTGTGTCTTGTACAGCTGTTCAGGAATAGAATAGATGGAAGAAGGTTTCCATTGTGCAAAAGCACAGCCTGAAGACTCAGTTTTGACAAGTCTAGAATTAGTCTCCATTCTTGTGGGTCATGAGTGATTTCTAAGGCATTTATGAGGCCCTCAATATTGGAACAGAATACCAGAGTACTTTCCTTTCTGAAGAAAGGCTCCAACGGCTGGTGGCGCTTTCCATAGAAAGTAATTGTGATATCTTCATCTAGAAGATTCCATTGTTGGAGTCTTGATCCTAGCAATTCTGCCTTGTTCTTGGGTAAGTCCAAATCACGAACCAGGTCATTGAGATCTTCCTGTATTAGTCTGTGTGGGGTTGATGATGCACCACAGTGACAATCTGGATCACTGCATGCTGATGGAATAGGAGAAGAACAGGTCGGCTCACCCTCATCTTCATCAGCTGAATCAAGAGAATATTCTGCCAGAAGTTCTGGAATATGAAGTCCCTCACCATGTGGAACTGGTCTCAATGCAGAACAGAATGTTTGGGTAGACTATTCTCAACTTCTTTTGCTTCGGTATTTTGCCAGAAAGAGGAGGAACCAAGCAGAAGTAATGGTCTTTTATGTGGTTGCTTGGCTCTCTCCACATCATGCGGACTGCCAAAAGCACTGATGGTCTTTGCCATTTAACCACTGTGAAAGCTGTATTGTACATGTAGCACAGCAAATATGCGGGGCCCAAGGCTTGTCTTGGTCACCAACCTTGCATCCGAAGTAAAGATGATAAGCCTTCTTCACTTGAGAAGTAATACTTTTCTTCTGGTTGGCAAATGACACTTCCCCACAAATAGAGCAGAAATTGTCCATGTGATTAATGTACCTTCGAGGTACAACTGTTCTGTATTGTGCCTAAATGGATAAAATAATAACAGTGCTATGGAACAGTAGCTTAAACTGTCTCTCACAAAGTCTGAAATATTTTCAGTGCTCAACCTTTCTGACAGGGCTTTCTATCGTGCACTGCTGACGTCTGCTTACTTCAGCAGCCACTTACTTGCATCAGAAAATGATGCAATCAACTCTGGATGATGTGTGCATGATAGTATTATGCAATGTGATGCAATATTATATCATTCTAGGCTGATTTAGGATGTTGTTGCAGTCCTACTGGATTAAGTTTGCACGGTAAAACATATAAAATGAATTACATGAAATATTTTCAAGACGAGAGCTAATAAAAAATTTTCAGGGTTATATTCATATTCAGCACACCAAGATACTACAGATTAGGGCCTTTTAAAGTCAGTAACTATCTCATTGTTGACCAGTGTAATCTTCGTAAATATTACTGTTTATTACTATTTGTGGAAAACAACTATGTGACTACATGCAGGAACAGAGAATCTATTGTGTTAGGCACGAGGAATATAGCATTGAAACAGAGAAAACAAACTGCCTTCAATGAATTGAAATCTATGAGGCTTTACAGTATTTCAAACTTTGATAATATAATTATTTATTAATCATATATTAAATAAATGCTATGATGGGAAAGATGTAGGACGTAATAAACAGTAAAAAGAAGCACTGAACCATAATTAGAATCCATTAAGACTTCCTTAAAGTAATAAGAGTAAAATGAGACATCCACGATGACAAGTAATTTCCTGTAATGGGTGTGTACTGGTGAGGTGATGTGGTATGCCAAACACACTGAAGGGCTAATACAAATATTATAAGGTAAAATAGAATCATGCTTTCAGGGAACTTCAGGAAGGCCCAAGATGTAGATTGTGGAGGAAAGTGATGATGACCAAGACATGTTGTTTAAGAAGGCAAGGATGAGAGTAATCATGATTTATATATCATTGATGAGTTGTGTTTTTTTTATTCCAAGTATAGATGGAATCCTTGCTTCAAATATTATCTATGGCACATTCTGATCAACTGAGAATTTGCTAGACATATGGAATGTGAAAACCTAATACGGAGTTACTTATCCATTATTTTGCCAAACTTTCCAAGTGATTTCATTGCATATTCAATGGCAAGAAACACTATTAAAGGTTTTAAGTATGTGGGTAACCTGATTTAATTTAGATTATATAAATATTACAGTCATATGGACCACAGATCTGGCAAGGAATAGGAAGATGTGGCTATTCACAAAATTAGTTAGATGTGCAGTCATTGAAAGAAAGTAATATCTTATATGGACTGGAGGGTTTAAATACAGAGGGCACAAATAAAACTGGAAGTTTGAAATGAAGTAAGAATGTTAATTTCAGGAACTGGTGATTGATTTACAATAAAAGTGAAGTTGAATAAGCTATCACAAAAAAACTCCCAAGTTTTTTTCTCTAACAATTGGTTAGAAAATGCTGTTGTCACTGACAGACAAATACTGAAGAAGGGACAAATGTGGGAGAAATACAAATTTACTTGTTGGCCATATTTGGTTTGTACAAAATATCTTGTTAAGAAAAATTAAATCTAAATACTTAGAGTTGTTTTTACTGTTGAAAACATACTTTCCTGCATATCATCTGAGCTGTTTCTACTGTCATTTCAATGAAGGATGTGATTTCAAGGCAGAGTCATGGTAAGAACTCTCTTGCAAAGAGAAGAAGAGTTATAAAGGTTTAGGGTGGAAAGAAGGAAAGTAAGCAAGTCAATCAGGAGTATTGCCAGAATAAATAAGTTGCTCAAATGGACCAAGATGTGAGTTGTGAAGACGGATCAGCATGGATAGCTCTATTCTTCAATAGAGTTTACACAACATACTAATGAAGATGATACCCAAGAGAGATGATTTGGACACAAAACCTTAAAATCATATTAGACCAGCTCTGGCAATGAAACAAAGAGACCATGTTTAGAAGCCATGGAACTGGTTGAGATCCCTAGGAGAGAGTTTAACTAGAAAAAAAAGTGGGTTACTCCAAAATTTTGAGTAAAGCAGAAAATAAATGAGAAAAGGATAATAAAGCAGTAGGAAATTGAAACTTCTCTTGGTCATTTATATAATAACATTCTTTTTAGAGAGTGGGTAGTGAAATTTATAAACAGTCAATATCTTTTTCAAAACATTCAAGAAGCAACAGTCTTATCAATAAAATATTTTTTTTTCTAAAATAAGTGGCTCTTTCTGCATGACACACATTGAACCAAACAGAAGAGTCGTATCAAAGAATAGTAAGAAGACAAATGAACTTAAGAACCAGTCCAAAATTTTAAAAACAGTGACCTAAATTAAACCATTACCAGGCAAGATCCTCTAAAATTTCTCTATTCTCGCTGCATGGTAGAACATACCTGGGGACTGTCCCTTGATTGTGGAACGTGATGCCTAATTTCAATTTTTTTTTTTTATTATATTGCACCCATGTTGCACTCAGTTGACATTATCAACATTCCAGTTTTTTATACTGTAGTATGACCTTAAATTACATACCCATTCCTTAGACTTTATTTCACAAATAATAAATTAGAAATTTATTCTTGATTTTTAGAATAAAAATAAATAAGTAAACTACAATTAACCTGAAAATACTGAAAGAATGAAAATAAAGATATTTTGCTGTTCTTTTTATTTTTATATTACCTACATATTTAAAAATAAGTTTAATGTTCTCCAGCACATATTTTTACACTATATCCTATTATAAACTTTGTTTGTAGTCACTCATATCTAAGAGAAATTATATATATCACAAAATTACAATAAGCACACACGAATAAAAAAGGTAAAATAATAAATATTGCATGTGAACAGGGATATTGACAAAGCAAAGTACCTCCATGGAAACACTGGTAGAATAGTAAAGGGTTGTGAAATAGTATAAGGAACATGAGGGAAACCTAATATCAAGACAAGAACAGAAGGAAAGAGAGTGCTCTTATCAGCTATCCAAAATGTAGAACAGAACTGTTGCAAGGACTAAAACTCCCTTCACCTAAAATTTTCTATTTTAGTAACCAAACCATTTGAGAATATTGTGAATACTGCTAGGGAAAAAAAGGCCTAAGTGTGACTGCAAATGAACTAATTAAAACCCTAAGACTAACTGCCTAAAGCAGTTTTATGGAAGGATGATCTATTATATTGACTTTGGTGTGAGGAAAAATATTTTCTTCTACAATATATAATACCCAAATCTAACATCAGAAATAGAGAAGATCAAAAGCAGGTTATACAGTTAAAATAATAATAATTGATAACAATATTACTTGGCATGATTCTCTGGTTTCTTTTGTTTGAAGACAAGTTTATTAACACAGGAATAAAATTACTATCATTAAAAAAAAAAACTCTCACATGGGCTCAGTGTTAAACTTGCAATTACAAGTGATGTGAGGGCTTTGGAGTTTGGCTAGTATACTTCAAGTAAGAGTGGGACAAATAAAAACACAGATATTTATTTCACTATAGGACACTACATCTTACACCATTCTTTTCATACTGAAAGTGAACAAACTAAAAATCACCAGATTCTTTTCAAAAGAACAAAAATAACTGCAAATATACCTTCTTCTATGCATATGAGATAAAACTGTGCATTCCTGAGCATTTTAATAGCCTCCAATTAAAAAGAAAAGCTACAAAAATATCACCAAAGTTTCTCCCTCAGAATACATATTATAGACTGAAAGAAAAATGAAAGATTTCAGATGTCTAAGTTTTCACAAGGAAAATCTCCCAGAGTAATAAATGATAGAGCAGCAGAACAAAGTGAAAAGTATCAGAACTGTACACACGTTCTTTACCAGTTCACTAAATCTTATAAAATTTTAACTCATTTTTGATGGAAAATTTTCAAAGTTCTTTATTTGCAGACTATGCAAAGATATCTACTTTGAAATTACTCTAGCAATCTCATTTAGTGCTTGGAAGAAAAATAAAATTTTCTTTTCTAAGTATGTTTTTCCTGAGGTGTCAGTTCAAAAGTAAAATCTACATCATAATACTCTGATGTAAATATTTTAAACATAATCTGGGGAAACAGCATATTTATAATACTGCTATTATAGTTAATATATTCTAAGTTCCAACTATTAAGTTAATGTATATTAGTAAATGTAAAACTTGTTTAATTTGTGTGTTATTAGTGTATCTTAGGATATTAGTACTGTTTTATATTACTAATTAGTGGATGCATAGAGAAAAAGTAGTGATAAATAACTTTAAATAACAAATTGAAACAGAAGAGGAAAATGCTATCAAGTCTATTTAAATGGATTAGACAAACAGCAGAATGTCATCTTCATGAACACAAAAGCTTCTCCATATATGAGACAAAAAATTTATCAGCACAAGGAAAAGCTAACAGGTGAGAAATGTTTAAGATACATTGGGGAAAAAGGAGCAAGTTATATTACATATGGAGAAATTTCTATTTCATAAAATTATAACAAATTACTAAGGCGCATATAAAATAACTTTGGAACAATTTAAAATTTTATAGATAGTCATCTTAGATTGGAAGGTGATGCTATATCTAGACAAATTCTCCCTTGATTCTACTTTCCTTTTTTACTATTTTTCAAATTCCAAAGCTATTATATATAATTATTAGAATTCAGTAATTACTGCATCACTGGACATGATTTTTACTTGTCTTGATTAATGCCTATTAATTGTTGTTTATCCTATATAAAATTAAAAGACACATAAAGAAGATAATATTTTCCAAATATTGTGGGACTTTTTTAAATTCACTTCATACACAAAAAAGACTTCCATTTCACTGACAACAAATATCATGAATTATATTGAATAATTTGTTTTGAATCAGCCAGTTAAATTACAGTCTAATGTTTACTTGTGAAAAATGATTAAGTATCAGTTCCATCACTGTGCCCACAACTAATTAGAAATGTCTTTCAAGAGCCTTTCAGAGTGAATTCTTAGTATTTCACAGTAATTTAATAATACCAAACTGTCTGTGTTGGAAGACTTTCTTTGGAATGATGTCACTACAAATTTATTTATTTCATCTCTTTGATGGAAATCCATCTCATTTAGACATAAATTTTATTGAATTGGGCACTTGGCTCAACAAAAATATAATTGCAATATCCTCTAGTCAGCAGAAGTAGAATGTGTTGCATGACAACAGTCCAGAGAGTGTGATTAGGATATTAAGAAATGATAAGCAAGCGAGACAGACCCACACTGCTACCAGCGCCTCTTTTAAGAACCATTTGGCACATTTCTCAGCCTGTTTTCCCTATAAATTGGATCAGAAGGCTATAAAACACTATGCCTTTTATACCATGTGCAGTTGACTGGTTCAGAAGCAAGTAAACAGAAAGTAATACAAGTGGAATGATTGTTTTTAAAAGCATTTTGATAATACTTTCCTTTGGCAATTTTTTTTGTTTGTTTTTACTTTAACATTTAAGTGTATAAAGACATAATTTATATATAGTGGGTTAGCTTACAAGAGCTTTCATTGCAGTAGAGCATCCTTGGAGAATTTACAGAATCTTCTTCAGTCAATTGCAGCTCTGATGGTCCACATGGTTACAACATTTTTATTTCATTAACACCTAATTTATAGGCACAAGCCATTCTAAATGTATCAGAACAGATGTAGGAAATAATTATAATTTAGATTGAAATCTTCACTTCCTAGTCACATTTTTAACCCATCTATCTTTTAAGAAAAATTAAGAAAAATAATTTATGGAAGAAGATTATAGAGAGATAAAATTTTTCCAATTTAAATAGAGAGATACCACAATTTAAGTTATTCATTTCTATCAGTACTTATTATTGTGCAGAAGTGTAAAACCTGTTACATCGAGTTGTACGGTTTTTAGTAGTATATACGCAACATTCAGATAAAATGCACATTTAAATATGTTTTTCATGAAGCCTCCATCATAGCCTTTGGACATTTATTTTAATGTATTGAAAGAGCTAAATTTTCTGTTTTCTAAAGGGAGATCATTTTATTTGATTAAGTTGGCATTTAACTGACTACATATAAAAATAAACACAAAAATATTTGCCATTATACAAATATTAAAACAACTCAATGTTTGCTATCATTTACCAGGATTATCTTAAAACCCTTTAATAATTTAGTAAATGTGGTAAAGGAAAACTAACAGGGCCCAACCCCTCAGCTCATTCATTGATAGCTTAATTTCATGCATAAACAGAACAGCCACTTGTTCTGCATTTAAATAAAAACACCCCATATCTATGTGTTGAACTTATCCTCATTCAATATCAATCTCATTTCCACCTAGTCAGTGTGCCCATCATTTGCTCCCACTTACCTATCTGAATCTGAGCAAGGTTCCATGTACTGACAATAATACACAGTAAACATGTCTGCCTCAGACTATCACCCCATTCATGATCAGTTTATTAGTCCATACTTTGAATTAAGGTAGATTATATTTACTCCACTTCTACTTCATATTCCTCACTAACTAGAAGTCCCCAAATGAGTAAATTCAGTCTGTTCAAAATCTCCCTTTGCATAACCGTCTTGCTATTATTGTCTACATGGGTTTTGTTAGGAATTCCCTTATGAAATATGAAAACTAAATAGGTAGATCACATAATTTGCACCAGTTTTCCATTAAAATCAATATTTGACCTTTTTTGCATTAGCATGTACTTATTACATAATTGAAGATGAAGCAAGTAAAGAAAAAAACAAGCTTTTACTTATTCAAAATCTTTGTAATTTATGGTTTAAGATAATTCCAAACAAAATTTTGGAGAAGGAATATATTTAATTGCCATTGAATAGCTTTCCCTTATAATTCACATTCGTGATATAGTGATATAGTAAGCTATCTAAATAGAAGTTCACTATTATACTTTGCATAGTTAGCTCTGAAATGCAAAATCTGAAATAGAAAAAATGGAAATCAAATGCACAATGCAAAAATTGAAAGTGTTCCTACCTTAAAGCTAATACCAGGTCTTAGCAGCAAATGTCATATCTGTAACATAACAAGGAAGATACTAGTTACTTACCTATCTACAAAATAAAAGACATTACTTACATCATGTAAAAGTAAACGTCTCAATTAAGCATTTAAATATCACATTCTCTTCTTATCAGAGATCTATTTTTTTGTGGGAAAAAAAGAAAGGTGATATCAACACAAAATTATACCATTTAATTAAGAATAAAATTAAAGCATAATAAGTAGATATAATAGTTAGGATAGCCTTAAGGTGAACATATCTAACATAAAATATAAACTAATCTGACTCTTGTCTAAGTATCACATATGTAGTACAATATAATCTATAATAAAAGTAATTTTTTCTTACCATCAAGATTCACCTGACTCCTAAATATCCATATTATAAAGTGATACTGATCATTGATTATTTATTTTAAAATATACTTTTAGGGCTAATTTGTAACACAAATATTAGAAAATTTAAAACAGCCTTAAGCCACTAAGTTTCAACTGAACTCACTTTTAGAAGCAAAATAATATAATGATTACATACAACTTTGTGGTTTGCAAAGTATATTTATATATTTTATTATTTAATCACAAAAGAAATCATTAAGAAGTACAGGCATATAGGAAAATAGTTTGGCTTAACGGATAGTGTCCTGAGAGGAAATAAACGTGGTAAGCCCCACAATTGCCTTAGGTGAAAAAATTTACCAGACTATTGTAGAGGGAAAATGTCCTGGCTATCTCCCAAAGTGACTAGAGTTTGCAGTACAGAATCAAGATGAGAGATGCATAGAAGCAGAACTCTAGAGATCTTCAGAGGTCCCCATTTGAGTATTCAGTTGAGTACTGATAAGTGCATGGTTAATCAGACATTATCCAGTCAGGAAAAGAAATTACAAATAAGGCAAAAGTGGGCCTTCCTGGTAGCACAAGGGGTTAAGTCTAAGCACTAGGAAGCTATTGGCAGCCACTGCAGCAAGAGTTCGACCCCTAGCCAGGGAGCTAACTCACAAGGAGCAGCTAATCTCTCCTGTCTCACCCACTGCTCCCCTCAGCAGTGTATTTCAGTCGATCCACCTGTTGTGGTCTCCTCTCTATCTCTGGTGAATCCTCTTTCCCCCACTGCACCTCTGGCCTACACCCCAGCTCTTGTATTCATAAATAAATAAATCTTTAAAAAATAAAAAAATAAGGTAAATTGGAATGATAATAATGTTCATGAAGGACTGAGAATTTAGCCTGTTCCCATTATCTAGGGTAGAAAACTTAAAGATAACTGAAGAAATGTCAGTGAGAATACAAAAAAGGGTCTTACCTTAGTAGGAAAAATAATTAACTGTAGAAGAATATACTTTTATTCCATCTAAGAAAGATTTAAAACTCTATAAAATGATCAGGTTGTCCATACCTTTACTATGAATGAAAGAGTAAAGGCCCTCAAAGTAACTTCACTTAATCATTTAAAAAAGAAAAAAAGAGATTCCCACATTTATTCTACAGTTCACCAAAATCCAATTGTTTGCAAAATATCAAAACACCAAAAAAACTTTCTTTCAAGAAAAAATATTCAAATAGTTACATACTTTTATAAAAGGATATGCAATGCTTTTCCTACTCCTAGTATTGTTCCCTTTTTAAATTTTGTTTGACTGCTTTAAATAAAGTTGAACCAAAAACAAATGCATGATTTGGTATTTCTAAGCATTTATTTATGAGTATTACTTTTTTATTAAATATTCTAAGTTCTCCTCCCTGCATCAAAATGTGGTGCATAATTCTGCTATTTTAAAAATGAAGTAGTGAAGAACAACTGGAATAAAAGAAAAGTATGTAAGGACTTAATATTTGCAAGAACATATAATGGAACCATAAATTTAACATTTACAAAATATTCACAGTAACTCTTCCATCTACGGTACCATGATTCAGGGCACTCAAAAAAAAAAAGGCTTTTTGTGTTGGTTCTATGATTAATATTGCAGATTATTAACAATTACCCCTTGTTCTTTGGTTCCTAAGCCTCTACAGTTTATACTAGATCAATAACTGTGTCTCTATAGCACAAATCAGAGTATAATATACTTAAAAAACAAAATCTGGGCCAAAAAAGAGAATATAAGGGAAATTAAAAAAACAGTTTACATTGAAGAAAATAAAGTGCAATATTTGTGGGATGTAATCAAAGCATCATGTAGAAGAAAATTCATAGCACTAAAATATTAATTAGAAAATAACAGAAGTTTCAAATCAATTATTTATGCTTTCACCTCATAAAATTAGGAAAAGGAAAAACAATAACAAGGCAAATAACCAAAAACAAACAAAATGAATAAACTGATAAAACCAAACTGGCCAAAGAGAAAATCAATGCTACTAAAACTTTTTCTTTCTCTTTTTACAAAATACCTAACATATCACACATTATCAAATTGAATATATTTACATTCACCCTGCTTTTGTTCCACAGTAAAAATATTAATATGAGGTTAATTATGAATAAATGGACAGTTAGGTAATGATTTCACTTCAAATTTAACATGTTTTTAAAAAAATCAAGAATCTTTTCTCTCCAAGTCAATTATTATTATTATTGCTTTTGAAAAGACTTATTTATTTATGCATACAAGCTGAGGTACAGGCCAGACATGTGGGGCGGTGAGAGGGTTCACCAGAGCCAGAGTGGGGAGCAGAATAGGCAGATCGGGGGAAATATACTGCTGAGGGGAGCAGCGGGCAAGGCAGGAGAGGTCTGCTGAGCCATGTGGGAATCTCCCCGGCCGGGAGTCTAACTCAGGTTGCCCCTGCCGACAGCTCCACAGCGAAGCAATTAACCGCTGTGCCAAGGGGGAGGCCCTCCAAGTCAATTACTATAATTCACTCCCAAAGTGTGCCACAACACCATCACCCACATAAAATTTTAACTTGAAATCTAAGTTCCTCAAACTGTGGAAGCAGAAAGATTATATAGTTTAGGATCTGGGACACCACATTTAGAGTTTCATCTTTTCCTTTTCGTGTATGTGTACAAGAAAATTACCTAACTGACTGCTATCACTAATTGCTGCATCTAGTAAATGGAGATAGGTATTATAATCTCAAAATTAAATGAAACACCCAATATAAGAATATCGGTCATGAGACATATTTTTAAATGATGTTTGCTATTTTCTCTGCACACAAATTCTATATAAAATCAAATATTTTCTAACATCAATTATCACTCTTTTTTTTTTTTAATGTGTTGCCAGAGAGAAATGCCCTGACAGGTGGTGTTGTCACCTAGGTGGGGTTCTCCTGGGGAATATCAGACAAGGCATATGTGACAATGATAAATCAAGTAACACAGGCCAAAACAAAGACATAAAAACTCCGTATCTCAACTCACACAAAAACTAGAATACTGTTCAAATAATGAAAGTGAACTACCATCTCCCTATCCTTGCCAATACTACTGATTGTTGGTTCTGGATCAATTATAGCTTTAGGATTACTGCCTATCCCCTGCCTTCTAAAAAGAATGATTAGGATACTGAATCACAAGATTATCTCCAGCTCCTGAACCCTCCCTCAAATCACATAACACAAATTCAAGTCCTATCATAACTCTCCCCCTGACAACTTTTTAAGGCACATTCCACGGTTGCCCAGGTATACATTCTCCTTCTTTGCAATTCTACAACAGACACAACCTCAATGGTATTCTTGGTTGTCTTTGACTTGTGAACACTACATCTCTCATATGTATCCCTCTTTTGGAATCCATATGTCATCCCTTATACACAGCACTTTTCCCTCATGCATAAACTATTTTGGCAACCTAACTGGATTTCTATACTCCCTTTCATACCTCCAACCCATACTAGAAACTTGAATATTTATTAATCAAAAAAATTACCTTCTTTAAAAAAGTACTTTTCACCACACATCTAATTTTACACGTCCTATTTAATATTTGGTGAGTGAAAGACTGTCAGTAGCTGTTCTCTCAAGAGACAAGATACATCCTTTGTGCTAGTGAACCAATTGTAAGCTGTGATATATCTGGGTATTCAGAGATAAAGTGCCAAGCGCATATCTGTAAATGGAAAAGCAATTTTCTCTTATACTTCCTATAATAGTGAGTCAAATTTTTCTAATTTCTTTGTTTTGCCTTAAATGAAGAAAGGTTAGGTTGTGGGTAAAAATTCTGTTTTGATAGCTTGAATTTCTGAAATAACTCCTATAGGAATTAACAGGAAGAAAATCTAGTCAAAGCAATGTTTAGAAAATAGAAGTTTGTACCTTGTCATTATAGTTCACATTTTCAACTAGACCTGCAATGAGAACACTAGCTTCCTTTTTTATTCAATACATACTTTTCATTTCTGCTTTTTAAAAAGTATTTTTAAATTGTATTTTACATAACGTGACACATAAATTGCACACTGTGGAAAGAACTGTCTGCCTCCCTGAATGAAACCATTTTAATCTCAAGAGTTTTATTATCTGTTAAAATCTATTTAAATATAGGCATTCAATTTTACATTACTTGACATTTATGGGGAAGCTATTTTACAGCAGCAGGTTTCTGAATAGACAAGACCACAACAAATATTCATGATTATATGACATGCTATATTGAAAAACATAGGGAAAGAATGATCCAAATTTCCTGGGCAACTCATGTATATGAATAGATCTAATAAAACTCTGGATCAATGGTCTGGTAATATGTTATATATGTTTGACAACTACAATTATGACATGTATCATAATAGTCTACCTGATTTTATCTGCCATATTACAATACTATTTGTTCTCAGTATTAAACTATTTGATATTAAAACTGGGGAGTAGAGACCTAATTTTGTAATGTGGAATTTTCAGTTAGTGTTTAAGGTTATTTTTTTGTGAATAAAATAACAGCAACTCTCCTAGTAGAACTAGCTAGAAAGGCAATGGATTCTACTTAAGTTATTCAACTTGATTTATCAGAAGGTATCTCAATTTTTACTTCAGTGATATAAAAATACAAATAAGGGTAAATCTATTCTTTTGGGGGGGAAAATCCATACTGTTTTCCATAGGGCCTAGATAGTTCTACTCTATAACCAAGCAACTCTACTTCTAGCTATCTATCCAAATAATACAGAGATACTAATTTGAATGGATACATGCATTCCGGTGTACACTGCAGCACCATTTGCACTACCCAAGTTATGGGGAAAAAAATCTAAATGCCTAATGACAGATGAGTAGACCAAGAAAATGTGGAATATATTCACAATGGAATATTATTCAGCTATAAAAAATAGATGAAAGCCTGCCATTGGTGACACTATGTATAGAACTAGAGGGAATAAAGCTAAGTGAAATAAGTCAGAAGAAGACAAATGCAAGATAATTTCACTCATATGTAATATATAAAGAAAAAAAAAGAGACAAAACCCTTAAATCAAACCCTTAAATGTGACTACAGATTTGACTGTATCAGAGAGGGAGGGATGGGAGTAGGGAAAAAAGGGAAAAAGGGAAGAGGGGGTTCAAAGGACTGTGGTGGAGGATTGTTGGTGTTGTGGTGTGATTTTTGGTGGTGGGTGTGTTGTAGTAAAATATACTTCAAGATGTGTGAACCTGTACCACTAAATCATACAGTGTTGCAAACCATTATTACACCTCAATAAAAAATACAATTTAAAATATAAAATGATAAAATTAAAAAAATACATAATGAAATCTTCCTTGCACCTTATATAATTCTACTCCCATTTTTAAAGATAACAGGAAACTTCATCTCAGAAAATGATCTATATATTGCCTACATGTATTTTTGAACATATGAAATGTATAGTCTTAGTTTAAATAAGTCATATTACATATTACAAAAAATACAAATCACAGGCACAGTTTTAAATATGGAAATAGGCAACATAACAATTTTTGTAACACTTGTTCAAATTGCCAGCTTGAATTACAGTTGAAAGAAACTGTGAGAATGGGTTTCTACAACCACGGTTCTCTACAACCGGACACATGAGTCTGATGTATTACAATTCAAATTGGTATTTTTATGAACAAGAAAAGAAACAAATCATCACAAGATTTTAAATTACACAGAAGAATCTGCATGAAATGTCTATCCATCAAATGGCCACTGAAAAATGAGGTAATTACCTAAAATAATTTGCATGTTAAGAGCTATACAATATTACAAAGTAAAGTCCAGTTGTGAAAGCAATGCATAATTTCCTGATTAATGTCTCATGCACAATATTCCTCCATGCTCTGTCAGAGCCTAAATAACAATATGGCCAATCAATCACATGAAAAAAAAAAAGATAAGTCAGATAAGAAATGAGTTCAGCTCTAATAAATCATGACTTGAACTCAGTAATTTCAGAATTATGACAACTAATCACAGTATATTGTGTTTTTAAAGCAATACATTTAGATTTTAATTGGTATAATGATAGATTTTTAGTAATTCACGATTAGAGAAGCAAAAAAAAAAAATCCCCATTTTTTCAGTTTGCAAAATGTCATCTATTAAGTTATTGAAGAAAACTTCAAATTAAAATACCAAGTCTGTAACTCATAGCTCTGCCAAAAGTTACGGTAAGAGCGATATTTTTATCAGGAAGACTGAGAATGTCATAGAATGATATGGCCAGATTTTCTACAGAAAGATTATAGAACATTTTCCTTCTCTGCAAAAAGTAGATACATTTGTCTAAAACCAGAATAAATCCCCTCTGTCAGCCTAAGGCAGGTGTGATGATAAACAATGGAGAAACAGATGAGGCAAAGCCACACTAATAGATCAAGGGCCAGGAGTGAGTTCTGACCAGTCACTTAACAATTTCCAAATGGGGTTTCTTTCTCTTATCCCAGTAGCCTAGTCTTATGTAAATGAGACATTCTTCAAAGCATGAAGGCTATTTATGGAACTTATTAGAGGCAAAATTTTCCTCTCCTTGATGGTGGAAGGGGAATGAGGAAAGAAGGAAGTTTTCTTCAAGCCAAGTTGTTTTTTGTTGTTGTGGATGGAGAAATGAAAGAAGTTTGAGAAAATGTGTTCATGATTACTTTAACCCAAGAATACTGACTTCCCTTTTTCATCTTTTCAAGAAACGTTAATATTTAACTAGCAAACAAGGAAAGAGTGGCAGTTCTTGTAATCTGGGTCCTACTACTTCTCTACTATGACCTAGGATAAGTTACTTAACTGCTTTCAAGCCTGGTTTTTGCCTTGTAAACTGGAGATAATAACATAACACATTCTTCTAGGGAGACTGTGACTACTGATCCAAACCAGTATGACTCAGAACTAAAACCAAGCACTTAGTCCAGTGACTGGTACTAATAACTGCTAAATTAACAACACAGAATTTATTATCAGTGCTATTATGACATCAGTTATTTGACCTCTTATGCCCATTTCTTCATCTCTGAAATGGAGGCAATAACAGAACACATTTAATTGATGTGTTATGATAATTGACTGGATAATACAACTATCCACTTATTCTTCTCTCCAGATATCTACCTTCTCTGCTTACATCAGTTGGACAGAATTTATAACATAGTAACTCATCTTCCCAGTTTAACATCCCAAGTGCTACTAATACAATATTTTTTTAAACACAAAATTATTCTGTATTACTTTAAAGTCCTTTATTGATTCTCATTCTTTTCAGCAGTATTTCAAAACTCTTTAAAAGTACATGAAGTCCAATGCCATGGCTCCTGATTACCTTTTATTTCAAATTATTTCCTACATCCCTGAAGCCTGATAATGCCAAGGTGCTACTAATCCCAAAACATGACATGCCATCTCGATTCTCCAAATGCCATGTGCTGTGCTTGATTTTACCTGAAATCTTGCTAGTCTTACCTATTTTCTTGAGAAATATAACAGTTTAAGATTTAAAAGCAACACTGCAATTTTGGTGTATTTTTCTCATACTTTTTTCACCATCCTCTTCTGTGCAGAATTCAGGTTCTGATTCTCACTTTAAACCTAAAATAATGTCATCTTGGAATGTCTGTTTGGACAGAGCATGAAATCATCAGAGTTCATTCTTAGCATAATGTCTGTAATGGGTGATGTTTAAATGTTATGCATAGCATACCCAAGTACATTTATTTAAATTATTATTTAAGAAACATATAATAATAAAACATTATGAACAAATCAGTGAAGATGACAAAAAATATACATAATATTAAATTAAATGATCAAGAGTATTCATTTACCTCTTGTCTGCCTTCTCTTCCACTTAGGTGGGTGCCACAACCCCACAGAATATTTGATGAACATGCACATGAGCCCCCTGAGGCCTAGAACTATCTTTTCAGTTGTGACCTTAAGGGCCAACAAAGATTATCACCTTAGGTGGATAATGATGAAAATGAGCACCAGTTATCTTTAAGAACAGTCAGTTCAGGTGCTGGTGCAAAATATAATCTGCACATTGTTGAAGCAGAAGCAATGAATTACGAAGACAGTCCTGTTAAAGTAATACAAATTTGAAAATGTCTGTACAGAAAACAATTTCCCTTGGGGGCTTTGAAATCACATCACCTGTGGTCTTATTGTTGCAGTGTGGTTCAGGGCTTGTGCATATTAGTAGACAGCACTTAGCAGTTGTGAAGGAAGAGCCAGTATCAGAAGATGAAGAGGCAGAGGATGTGAAACTCCTAAGTATATCTGGGCAGCATTCTGCACCTGGAAGTGGTAGCAAAGCGCCATAGAAAACAGTAAAACTTGCCATGGAAGGAGATGATGATGAAGACAGTGATGATGACAATAGCAACGATGATAATGATGATGATTTTGTTGATGAGATTGAGGAAGCTTAAGCAAAAGGAGCAGTTGGGCCTCCCTGGTGGCACAACGGGTTAAGACGCAGCACTATGAAGCTATCCAGAGCCACTGCAGCACAAGTTCTATCCCTGGCCAGGGAGCTTCCCACATGGCACAGCAGACCTCTCCTGTCTCGCTCACTGCTTCCCTCAGCAGTGTATTTCAGTCAATCTGCCTGTTCTGCTCCACACTCCGTCTCTGGTGAATCCTCTCACCATCCCACAACTCTGGCTTACACCCCAGCTTGTATGCATAAATAAAGAAATCTTTAAAAACAAAAAAAGAGAAAAATCAGCAGTAAAGAACTCTATAGGAGAGACTCTAGCCAAAAAAGCACAAAAGTCAAACCATAATGGTAAAGACTCAAAACCATCAACACCTAGATTAAAAAGTCATGACTCCTTAAAAAAAAAAAAAAATGGAGTAAAAACTCCTAAAACACCAAAAGGACCTAGTTCTGTAGAAGGCACTAAAGCAAAAATGCAAGCAAGTAGAGAGAAAGTACATTGAACAATACTGGCTACTAGTAAATTAAGGCCAAAAATGGGGAGAGAGGAAAAGCAGAAATATAGCCCATACTGACTGTCATCAACAACCCAGAGTGAAGTCTTCTATTTTAAGACCAATGCACTTTCCTGACTTGCTTCCCACTGATACCCCATTCTGGCTGGAAACAATCTCTCAACATCTTAAAGCACTTTCTTTTGACAGTTGTGACTCAGCGAAACATATATTGCTTTCTATTACTTGTGCATTTGCCTTCATCACCTTGTTATTAATCTCCTTTGGATCTCCCTAGCCACTCAATGAATATTTGAATGGATCAAAAAGAAATAAAAACGAAAAATCTAATGATATGTTATCACAATCTCCTCTATAAAATACTTTCTTCATTTGATTTTGAGTATCCACTAATTTCATGGAATTCCTTTTAATACCTTTCTTTTAAAGTGTGCTTTTTGGGTTCCTCTTCTTATTTTAGACTCTTAATATATAAATAGGTCAATACTAATATTTTGTCTTTGTACCTTCTCTCTTTATTTGAACACCCTTTGAGATCTCATGCAATTCCATTGGTTTCAACGTCATAGCTATGCTAAAGACTCAGTCTAGATACCTGTGTTACATGCCAGATTTTATACTCACCTGCCAAATCAACGTTAGTCTAACTTCACATATGAAAAATTGAGAGCTTCATCTTTTCCAACAAAATGAGTTCTATCTAGAAGATTATAATTCTATTCTTCCAACTGTGTAAGTCCTCAAATCTTCAGGTAACTCTAGATTATGTTAGGAAATATTGTTAAATAAACCCTCAGAAAATAAGCAGATTCTGATCTTGTCCCATGACCTCCACTGCTACATGGTATAAGACATCAATCTATCTAAACTTAATTAGTAAAGATGTATCCCAAATGGTGTCCATGCTTCTGCTCCCCCTCCCTTTAGCTATAAGATAGGAGTCAAAGTCTGATAAAATATAATCATATCATCTCACTTTCTACTCATAACCCTCCAGGGGCTTTTTAATTCATATGTAATAAAAACCTACATCTTTACATTGGTTTACAAGATTCTTAAATATATAGCCCCTTGTTACATATTGAACTTGACTTCTAATTTTCTTGCCTTCATACCCTTTTTTACCTTCCTAGCCTTCTTGCTATTCTTTGAATGGACTAGGGTACACATTGCTACAGACATCTCACTCTCTATTCTCTCTACTTGAGAAAAGCACCTCTCAGAAATGAACATTACTCACTCTTTCACCCCTTAGCCATGTTAAGTGCTCATCACACTTTTAAAATTGAAACCACGTCTATACTTCCTGGCACCCTTTTAAACTTTTTTTTTTTTTTTGCCCTCATAGTAATCAGCATAAAATATATTGCATTTGCATATATAAAAATATTTTTGTTTGCTTAATGTTGCTGTTTCTTAGTGCCTAGAAAGGGTATCAGGCAAGACACTATTTTTTTTTAAATCAATGAATGAATATAACTGATAAGTGATTTAAGGGATGAAGTTCATGAAATAAGGCAAAGAACTAGAAAACAGCAGGTGGCAATAAAATAAAAATACTAAGTGCGAGATTAAATGTTTTCTTTATAAGAAAAAATGTAACTATCTGTTGTGATGGAAGGCAGCTTCACTTCTTGTAGTGTAGTGGTCATTTTGCAATATACTGAATCATGTACCAATAAAACTGATAGATGTCAATTACATCTTAATAAAAAGATAAAATATATATCTAAGACAGAAAATATATATACTGCATAGTGAAATAAAACAGGGAAAAATACATTTCCTATTGAATGGTCCAATAAAGCTTGTAGATTATTGACAAAATCACTCCCACTACTAATAAAGTGGATGATAACTGCTGAAAGATAAAAGCCGCCCTTTTATTTGATTTTATATTCTTTCAAATGTTACTATATAAGCTGGAATACAGCAGACAGTATTTCCCTAATTTATTTGAGCATAAAAACTTTTTCTTATCCCAAGTGAAACTAGGGTATTACAGAATAAATTTGGAGAAATCTTGGCCAGAAAAGGGTATTGTGTATAAGCTGTAATTCTGTCTCAGTATACTAAGACAAAAAATGTTGGATAGATAAGCCTGAAAAAATAGAAATCCATAAGATGATCATTAATGTTGATCAACCATTTGAGTTTTCTTATTGTCATCATATAAGCAGGGAGACTCAAGGGCTCCATGAAGGATGATCAGTAATATATAATAAGATAGAATAATATTTCTTGAAATAATAAGACTTCTGAAATTTGAGAAGAATATAGTGGAAGTTTTGTTCATTCACTTACCTTAGCTCAAGGAGAAGAATAATAGCATCCTTTAATTCTACAGAAATAGGATTTAACCCATCATTTAGACTTCTATTGCATAACATTTTAATCCTAGAGGTCATAAAAACTCCTATAAAAGATGACTTTATTAAAATTACAGAACAGTAAGTAATAATTTGGGATGAATATTTCCCTAAGTGTCCTGAAGAACATGGACAGTGAACTATTACAATCCACAAATCAAACTACTGGGACGGAGTTGAGATTTAAGAATAGCTTTTTTAAGTTCTATACTGGGAGTTAGAATTAAAGTCATTATTAATGCATAAACTTCTGATATCTAATAATTTGGTTCATTATAATCTGTAGTTGATTTATTTGTCTAATATCAGTAACAATTAGGACCATGCCAGACATGTAAACTCACATTTTAATAAGCTAATAAAAAGACAAGTAAAAATTACGCTGGTTGTATGAATTGCAAATAAGAATGTCTCCATGTCAGAAAGGTCACAGTTATGATTATATTGTTCTTTCTTTTCCCTACAAGTTTAAATTTTAATAAAGATTAAATGACATCTCTCTAAAATTTAGAAAAATGAAAAAATAAATTTTCTATTTATGTATGTGTATCTCATTGTTCATATTTCATCTTAGACTGCCATAGACTTGCTAGTTTCTAAAATCTCTGAAAATTATTTCTTGCATTTGCTATAAAACATAACATAAACAAAGTACATGCTAGCTTTAGATATCACTGAAAATGTTATTGGGAAAATAATCCTTACTTCCCAATTTGACATAGGCTTCAAAATCTACATAATTGTTTAAAAAGGAAATGCACACTTTACATTTTTATTAAACAGCATGGCCCAGTTAACAATAGCTAGTTGATGTATTTATTATTTTCCATCATATTGTCAAAGATATCCTGTAAATATTTTGTGTTCAATAAATTTTAATAACTTATTTAAAACAGGTATGATTTTAACAGTTTGTCAAATATTTGCTTCAGTGTGAATATTTGAGAATATATTTTTGCTCTTCTCAATAGACAAAGAGACCTAACTTTCAGGGTTCCATGTGGATAAATGTAATGCTCATGTGCAGAAGTATGTAATAAGAACAATGTCATCCAAAACTAATGACCTTATACTTTGCATCACAAATATACTGTTATGAAAACTGTATGCTCATTGTAATGCTTAAAATAGTCTAATACTATATCCTGCAAGACTTTCCTTCAGATATGAGGAAAAAATCCTTCTCAAACAAACAGAAGCTGAAAAAGTATGCAAAGATTAGATATCCCCCATAAAAAGTTGTTTTTCTACCTAATTTGGAAGAAGAAAATCTATTAAAAATTTAAAAAGAAATAGATAGAAGTAGGAAACTGAAGACCAAATGCCAGAAGCAAGTGCTCATATATCAATAATCACCCTAAATGAAATTAGACTGAACTCACCAATTGAGGATGGCCAGATGGAATAGAAAACCAAACCCAACTTTCCACTCTCTCAGGAGACCTGACTGAGCTTCAGAAATAAACACAGGCTCAAAATAAATGATTGGAAAACAATCATACAAACAAATAAGCCCCACAAATGCATGGGAGGTCATACTTGCAATGACAAAATAGCTTAAAAAGTTAACAAGGGTTGACACTATAATAAAATTAAGTTATCAACACCATCAGGAAGATATAACTCACTGATATATATGCAACAGACAGATGAGCATCAAAATATATAAGGCAATTATTAACATACCTAAAACAGACAGTGGAAGCAACATAATAGTAGTACGGGGCTTTATCACTCTATCAGTGGCTAGATCGGACAGAAAAATTCATGAAGAAATGATGGCTTTACATGAAAAATGAGACCATATGGACTTAATACATATTATAGGGCAATGTACCACCCAAAAGGATGAGTAGACATTTTTCAAGTGCATACGGGACTTCCCTCAGGATTTACTACATATAGATTGTGTCACAAAACATTATTCAATAATACATGAAGACTGAAATTATATCAAGTATATTCCCAGATCACAACAGTATCAAAAT
>PVIJ01000286.1:106502-289556 GCA_004024925.1 Scalopus aquaticus
AAAAAAAAAAAAAAAAAAAAAAAAGATTAAAAATACCTAGAGAAAAATGAAAAGGAAATACAACCTACCACAAACTATGGAACACAGGAAAATCAGTACATATACAAGAGGGATGTATATGGCAGTACAAGCCCAAACTAAGACACAAGAAAGAGCTCAAGTAAATGATCTTACTGCTCACCTCAGAAAACTAGAAAAATATGAATAGCAAAACTGAAAGAAATAAGTGAAATAATCAAATAGTCCAAAAGATCAATGAAACCAAAAGTTGTTTTTTTCTAAAAATAAAATAGACAAACTTTTAGTTAGCTTATAAAGAAAAAGAGACACTGTTTAAATAAACAGAATAATGAATGAAAGGGGAATGTTACCACAGACATCTCAGAATTACGGAGGATCATATGCTAGTAAAGTTTATAAACTAGAAGAAATGGGCAAATTCTTAGAAATATATCACCTTCCAAGATTGAATCAAGAAGAAATAGAAAACCTAAACAAATCAATTAAAATCAAGGAAATAGGAACAATAATCAAAATTCTTCCATAAAACAACAAAAACCTAGGGCTGGTTTCACTAGTGATCTACCAAACTTTCAAAGATGAAATATCACTTACCTTCTCAAACTCTTCAAAAATATTATGGGAGAGGAAATACTTCCAAACATGTTTTAGAGGCCAAAATTAAATCTGATACCAAAACTAGACAAAGATATCACACAAAAAGAAAAAAAAAAAAACTATAGCCCAATAGTCCTGATGAAATATATGTAAAAATGCTCAAAAAATTAGTAAAACAAATTCACAAGCATTAAAGGGGTTATATTTATGACCAACTGGGACTTATTTCAGGGATTCAAGGATGGTTCTAAATATGAAAGCTAATCAGTTTAATTCACCACATCAAAAAAGGAAACCTAAAAATCGTATGATCACATCAATAGATGCAGAGAAAGCATTTGGTAAGATTCAACATCCATTTATAACAAAAATTCTTTAAAGATAGAGATAGAAGAAATGTCTCTTAACATGATAAAGACCACACATTACAGTCACAACACCAATCTCAATAGTGAAAAACTGGAAATCTTTCTTCTAAGATCTGGTAAAAGACAAGGATGGTTTCCACTATTATTCAACAAACTATTGGAAGCCCCTGCTAGAGCAATTCGGCAAGAGAAGGGCATAAAATTAACCAAATTGGAAAAATGAGTGTAACCTATCATTAGTTTTGTATGATATGAATGTGTGTGTGTATGAAACCCTTATGACTCCATTAAAAAGTTGAAATAATAAATAAATAGAGCAAAGTGGCAGGTTACAAAAACCAATTAACAAAAATCAGCTACATTCCTATATGCAAACAAGTTCGAAGAGAATGAAAATGTGAAAACAATCACACTTACAATCTCATCAACAACAATCAAATAACTAGAAGGAAACTTAATGAAGGAGGTGAATGAAGTACCTGTACAAAGGAAACTATCAAGCATTGCTAAAATAAATAGGAAAACACACACACACACACACACACACAAAGAAATGAAAGATAGTCCCTGCTAATGGGCTGAAATAATAAACATTGTTAAAATGGCCATTTTACCCAAAGCAATACAAGGATTCAATGCATTCCCTATCAATGTTTCAATGACATTTTTCCTTTCTTTTTTAAAAAATATTTATTTATTTATCCATACAAGAACTGGG
This sequence comes from Scalopus aquaticus, assembly GCA_004024925.1. Taxonomy (NCBI): domain Eukaryota; kingdom Metazoa; phylum Chordata; class Mammalia; order Eulipotyphla; family Talpidae; genus Scalopus; species Scalopus aquaticus. The sequence goes on from PVIJ01000286.1 coordinate 108,207, forward strand.
GTGTAGGTCAGAGGCATGGGACTGGTGAGAGGATTCACCAGAGACAGAGTGGGCAGAAGAACAGGTGGACTGACTAAAATACACTGCTGAGAGGAGCTGCGGGCAAGACAGGAGAGGTCTGGTGCTGCAGTGACTGCCGAAAGCACCAGGGAGGCTCTCAATGGCATTTTTCAAAGAAATATAATAAACACTACTGAAGTTGATGTGGAACAATAAAAGACTCCAAATATGTAAAGCAGTCCTGACAAAAAAAAATGATTGTATCATACTCCCAGACTTCAAACTATACTACAAAGTCATAATAATTAATATGTTATAGTATTGGAATAAAATAGACACACAAACTAATGAAATAAAATGGATAGCCCAGAAATAAACCCATGCTTATATGGACAGTTATCTACAATTAAGGAGCCAAGAGTACACACTGGAGAAAGTAATGTCTCTTCAACAAAGGGGTTGAGAAAATTAGACAGTCACTAGATAGATAGATAGATAGATAGACAGACAGACAGACAGACAGATAGATAATTTCACACCACAGACAAAAATTAACTAAAAACATATTAAAGGCTTGGATGTAAGACCTCAAACATAGAATACACAAAAGAAAACACAGACAAAATGCTTCACAATATTGGTTTCAGATTTATCCCCAAAAGCAAGAAAAATAAAACATTAGCCATTGGTAGCACAGCAAAAGAAAGTGTCCATTAAAACAAAAATACACCTTAATGATTGGAAGAAAATATTTGCACATCATACATCTGACAAGGGGCTGATATCCAAGATCCACAAGGAACCCATACAAGTCAAGAAAAAGAAAACAAAGAAACAAATCAAAAACTGGATAGATGAGCAAAATAGACACTTTTCATGTAGTGCATATGTATAACGCAATAAATCTATGATCTATAGACACAGAGAAAGAGAGAGAGCTCTTTTTTTTTTTTCAAAATAAGATCAGACCATATATCATTTTACAATTTGTCTTTGTTTACCCAAAATATCTATCATGGATATAAATGAATTATCCTCATTCCTCCTTAATAGCTCTAGAGTCTTCTACACACTTCAACTTTTCTATAACTTCTGCTGCAAAAGATATCCTTATATACTTGCCCAGCTGTGAAATTATTTTTAGAGATTTATGCAGTTTTAAAGTTTTGTGAGCATTTTCTTTACCCATATCTTCTTCTATAAACTTTTTTTTTAAGATTTATTTATTTATGCATACAAGCTAGTGTGCAGGCCAGAGGCGTGAGACATGAGAGAGTTCACCAGAGACAGAGTGGGGAACAGAACAGGCAGACAGACTGGAATACACTGCTGAGGGGAGCAGGGAGCAAGGCAAGAGAGGCCTGCTATGCCATGTGGGAATCTCCAGGTGGGCTTCCAACTTGTGCTGCAGCTGCTGACAGTTCCACAGCGCTGCTCTTAACCCTTTGCACCACCAGGGAGACCCCTGAAGTTTTTTGTTTTTTTTTTTTAATATATATTCCTGAGCTTTTCCCATGAGGAGTAAAAATCTAGAGGTGTATATAGATAGTAAATATTACATCTATAAAAACATAAGCATATATTTATTTTATTTATGAACAATCTGATGAGCAACAGAAAGAAAACCACTGTTTTCTACACAGTTGGTCTAACTGACCATTGTTCATAGGAAACAGAAATTATCAGGAGGAAATAGATTACCATCAGGATGATTTTTCATTTTAGCTGCATCATTATCATGGAGATTATCAGTTGCAAAACGTGTTGATGTGACTTGCAATCACATTTTGTCACGTGGATGTTATTGAAGATTTCCACATTCTCTTTTCAAACTTGAGTTCCTTCACTAATGAAAAGATTAGTTTGTGGCCAATTAATACATTTTAATGGTAAAATTTCTGAAAGTTATTTTCCTGATAGTACAGGGGTCACAAATTATCTAGTCATAACAATATATATTACATTAGGGTAGAAATAATATTAAAGTTTTCCTGATTGATAATTCTACACAAATAATCCTTTAAAGTGTAGTAGTAAACCAGCTTAATTTTTATGTTATATGCTCAACAGTTGCAAAATGTTACCGGAAATTAAAATGCACAAAGACTTATTTGAATGTTTAAAATGAATAAAAATATACAAGAGAAAATAATACTCAGTAATCTTCCAGCTGAGCCTGAGAATTCCAAAGCAAAATTGCTTTTAAAGAATAAATTCTGATAGAATAGCATATATGCTTACTGCATTATGCATATGAGTCTTGTGTATATTGAAAGGAGGAATTCATTAAATGTGGTGTTTTTGCACACATGAAAGAACTCTTTTCCAAAAATGAGATGAATCAATCAGAATTTCTTAAAACAGAATTAAAAGGAAATGTCCTTTATAAAACAAATCCGCATGTGATTATCACACCATTCAAAAATACCCCTAAAGTGAGATTCAGAAATTATGTATAAAATTTTCCTTAACTGCTATAGTAATATTATTTAAATATCTTTTCAGAGACTATTATCTACAATGTAAGATTCAGAAAAGTACTAATTGACTCATAAATTGGTTGAAGGTTAAAACTGCTAGCTGTATAGTAGTTCTCAAAGGGAAAAAAAAAAGTTTCAAGAAAAAGGACAAGGTGGGGTATATCAGAATGCACTGCAATTACTTTGATTTTTTAATGTTTGTGTTTATACTACTAAAATTAACTGGATATTCAAATACTAAATAATCATTTTTAATAATAAAAAAGCAGATGTGTTTGATAAACGTATAAAATATTTTCCTAGGACTGACATTACAAGCCAATGTCATAAGTGGCCAAGTGCTGAATGGAAGCCATGAGGGCTCTCTCCCTTCAAAGAGGAGAGAAAGTCACACAGGAAATATTAAAGAGAAAAATTATGTGACTTTTCAAGCATTAGCACTCAAAGGAAATTTAGCTATGGTGGCATTGCAAGATACAAGCGGGAGAAATCAGGATTTCTGCTCTCAAGTAACTTGCTAAATAAACCAAATATGCTTTTCTCTATTTCTCAAATAGTAGTTTCTAATTCAGATGTCATGTTTTTGAGGGAGGGGAAGATTATTTAATACTACTGATAATAAATTCTATACCAATATAATTTTTTTGAATTTGGAGAAATCTGGTACTTTAAACTTAGAAAGTTAGCAACTAAACTGATAAAATTTCAGATATTTCTATCACAAGGTAAAAGTGACCTCACAAGATTTAGATTTATATTTTGAAGTGGTTAAGAAGGTAATTATTTCAAGAAATTATGCATTTAATACTAAGAACACGTCAAACATCTCTATTCTTCTAACACACTATTTGAGACAGAGGCGAGAGAAAGTTGCATAGAGCTTATTAGGGTCCTCACTGGAATAGTAACACTTCAGTCTGATTGTCACATTCACATTTTACTCAGACTCTTTGACCTCTATGTTGACCCTGTCTCATCCCACTCCAATTAGAAATTAGTCTAGTACAACTTGATCATGATTTCTACACAAGGTCTCAATTCTGACTTCCTTGAAACATAACAGGTGACATGGTTAACAGAAATAAACATACCACATTTCCTGATTTTTAGCAACAACAGCAGCAAAACTAGTTAGTAGACAAGTATCAATCCCCCATACTCTGTGATATATTTATGCTTTCAACTTACTCTCATTACTTCACAGCAGAATGTGATTATCCAAGAAAATCAATCTATTTTAGTGGTGGTATCAAAGATTCTGTGTGTGCATGTATGTGTGTAAATATACACATATATGTATATATGTACATACACATATATGTATATGTATACACACATATATGCATAATCTGCCCAGGAAATTAAGGTGCTGGCTTTCAAAGCTCTTAAAAAAATTGTTCTGTCTGCTGAAGTTGTCTAGGACAGAACACATGTTAAGGAGCAACTTCTGGACGGCCATCTGCATTGTTACAGGGAGACGCACTCCTGCCAGGTCTAGTAAATTGCAGGCAAGAAGAGTGTGAATCACATTTTAAGGATGGGATATGTTTTGAAATTTTCCAATATTTGACATATGGCCCTAATAGGAAACAACTGATGGGGAATATAATGATGATAAAAGCTGTTTTAAAATAGCAAAGGTGTTTCTTCATTGGAGAAGTGTTTTAAGTGTTTCTGCCCATATTTTGACTGGATTTTCTGCTTTGTTTCTGTTGAGTAATGTGAGTTCTTTGTAGATTTTTGTGATCAGTTCTTTGTCTGTTGTATGGAGTGCAAGTTAAGACCTAAATGTGTGGAATAAAAAAATAAAAATAAAATAACAAATTGCTTCATAACAGGTAGCTATTTCTCTTTCATTCTGATAAAGCTTTCTCCAAGACATCTCCAGCAGTCATCTGAATATAATCTTTAAACTATATAATAGGGCCTCCCTGGTGGCTCAGCGGTTGAGTGCTGCGCTGTGGAGCTTTCGGCAGCTTGCGATGCGAGTTCGACGCCCAGCCTGGGAGAATCCCACATGGTGCGGCAGACCTCTCCTGCCTCGCCCGCTGCTCCCCTCAGCAGTGTGTTTCTGATCTGCCTGTTATGCTCCCCGCTCTGTCGCTGGTGAACCCTCTCACCACCCCACGCCTCTGGCCTGTACCCCAGCTTGAATAAATAAATCAATCTTTGAAAAAAAAAACTATATAATAAAGTAAAAAGATTCAAAGTCTTGAGAAAATGCTTTTTAAACAGGAAATGTTATAAAACATATTACAATATGTTATGCAATTCCATTTGACAATTAATTTGCAAAGGTCAAAATGATCACGTTACTTCTAAAATGTAAATGAATATTGAACTGGACATTAACATTTAATAACCTACTCATAACCCATGATGTTTATATTCATATGTTCATTTTTTCTGGAGTCCAAAAAAGACACTCTAAAGCTTCAAATGTGATACAGATGTGTGGCTGTGCCTTGTAGATTGTATTGGAAAGCTACAAAATAAGCAAAACTTATTTAAATAACATTCCCTCAGATACAGATTTACAGAAGAAGCATTAAGCCATGTTTTACATGTATGGTATTTTCTCAATTAATCAGCTCTGGTTTCTCTGTATTCTCTTCAAATAATCAACCTTTCCTCTTCTGGGGAATACTCAATATTTTCACTTAGCCACCACAAAACACTGGGCTATTCTAATACATATTTCCAAAAGTATAATACCCTATAGAATTTACAGTAAGTCTTTTATTGGTCACAATATAAAATCACTTCAATTACACTGCATATCTAAGAATCTATATGGTATAGGTCAGTTCTTTTACGTAAATTTATTTTTTGAGTTCTTATTGGTATATACAAAATGGGTAAAAGTTATTTGATGGTACAATTGACAATTGCTTATTTGCTTTTAGACTTTGAGATATTCTGGAACCAAAACACTTCACAATCTTCCCAAATCTAAGTAATATAAAAAGTAAACAGATGTGATTTAACCAATCTATTTTCCTATTGTACTGATATGGATTTTAAATGCTGATTATATATTCACAAAGTTGGATTTTTGTGTGTGGGTAGACAAATATTTTTTAAAGCATGAAGATGTATTTAATGCCACAAATAAAAACTGAATTGTTACCGTAAGCATAAAAATCAAGAAAAGTCGGAGTAATATATCGTTAATATTTTTATTATACACTAAATTAAAATTGACTTTTTTACTACATATACAAACCTTAAAGATATATAGATACAAAAAGCCACATATGCCACTTAAAAACAAGTTACAATATAGTCTTCACATGTGAAATAACTTTGAGGGTTCAGTAATTCATGCATTATACTTTTTATATCTCCAGAGCAGATTACTTCATTTTATTTCAGATTACATCAAAGCACAAAGAACTGCCTTTATAGTGTAAGGAAATCAACAAAATTTAAACTATCAAGTTAAACTTTAAACCTCTAAAAAGCGAGTCAACGAAATGCAAGTACATAATAATATGAATTGCTATTAAATTTTTATACCTCTCTAATTAGACAGCAGAGACCAATCATTTAAAACTTGGAAAGAAAATCATCTGCAGGATTCATATGAATTTATGAACTTTATTTCAAATGTTAGAGTAATTTATAAAATATTAGGATGCATATAAACAAAAACCAATGGGATGACCCAAAAAAATGCAACAGCAGCTATTATGGTCGTGGAGAAGTATTTTATAAATAGCACTGATATACAAAATGCCAGGTAAGAACATCATAATACAATTAATATTACTCAAGGTTCCCACTGATAATAGTATCTGTCAATTTATACCACCTTCTTCAGCATGTAAAAAGAACAATTTAAAGACTTCAATAAAGAAATTAAAATAAAGGTGAGGTCAGTGTATGGGGAAAATCTGAAGTAGGTCAAGAATATCTTTTTGGTGATTTCAGTAATTATTATGCAATAAATCAATATTCTCTGTTGTCCTGTGTTTCCTTTCTAGACTTTGCACTGCTTTTAATTGCTTGTCATCTAGATCTTTCTCATCAGGTAGTACCATACTACAGTTGTTGTCAAACTTTAACATGTAAAAATCAACTGAGGTCTTGGTTAAGAATGTAGTTTCAGTGACTATGATAAGAAAATGAATTTATGATTCAGTGCTGGGGAGCAGGGTAGGAGGTGTAAGAAACTTAATCTGTAATTATTCTGATGCAGGGCATCTACACACCAGACTTTTAAAACTCCGTCATTTGGTAATTCCTGAATGAATGAAAGTCCTAACCTTCATTTGTCTCGACGAGGTATATTTTAATTTCTTCTTTGATTTCCTTGTCAACAGTCATTCAGTATTTTGTTTAGTTTCTACTGATTAATAGCATCTTTTGCTTTCTTTCAATGGTTGAATACTAATATGATACCATTGAAACCAGAGAAGATTCTTGATACAATTTCAACCTTCATGCTACTGATAATTTTTGTGACCCAAAATGTGGTCTGTCCTGGAGCATGTCCCATGTGCTCTTGAAAAGAATGTGTAGTCAGGTATTTTGGGGTGCAGTGTCCCATAAATATTTATTAAGCCCACGTGATCAAATTTTTGTCTAAGGCTTATTTTTCCTTTTTTATTTTCTCTGTGGCTAACTGTTCATTTGTGAAGGTGGGATGCTGAAGTGTACCACCACCATAGTGTTGCTGCCAATGTCCTCTTTTTCCAATTTGATAATTGTCTTTTTTTATAATCCTTTAATTTGGTGAATACATGTTTATGAGTATAATGTGCTCCTGGTATTTTGACCCCTTCATCATTATATTGTGTCTATCACTATTTCCTTTTGCCTTTTTTAGCTAGAAATTTTTTCATTGGCCATAAATATGATTGTCTGTACCTTTTATTTTTTGATTCCCATTTGTTTGCAGGATGGTTTTCTAACCCTTTACATGAGTCTATGTTTTCTCTGGAGCTCAGATATGTCACCTGGAGAAAACAAAAGGTTGGATTTTGTTTTTCATCAAAACAGTTACTCTGTGTTATCGACTGCTGAGTTCAAACATTTACATTTAGGGTGACTATTGTTATATGATGATGTGCCATTTTGTGCCATGTCCTTAGTTTTCTGGCTTTCTTTCCTTGTTCAGTTTTGTTTGTTTGTTTGTTTGTAAACGGTCTTCTCTCTGATTTAGAAAGAAGAGTTACTTCTAACATTTCTTGTAGGTGAGGTCTAGTGTTGGCAAACTCCTTCAGCTTGGGATTGTCTGAGAAGGTCTTTATTTCTTCCTCAAATCTATATATTTTTTAGATTTATTTATATATGCATACTAGCCAGGGTGCACGTCAGAGGTGTGGGGCAGTGTGAGGACCCCACCAGAGACAGAGTGGGGAGCACAACAGGCAGACCGATGGAAACACACTGCTGAGAAGAGCAGCAGGTGAGGCAGGAGAGGTCTGCCGCGCCAAGTGGGAATCTCCCCACCCAGGTATGGAACCCGCGCCACAGCTGCAGACAGCTCCACAGCGCTGCGCTTAACCCATTGCGCTACCAGGGAGGCCCTCTCCTTCAAATCTAAAGGAGAATCTTACAGGATAGAGTATTCTTAACTGGCAGTTTTTAATTATTTTGTATACATCATTCCATTCTCTTCTTTTTATACTGTTTCCTCAGAGAAGTCTGATGTAAGACTGATATGTGTAACTTTATATCTGATTTCCCCCACATACTAGTTTCAGTATTCTTCCTTTCCTTGAACTCATAAAGTTCCACAACTACCTGTCTTAGTGCATGACATTAGATTTACGTAACCAATTTTTGTTTGTATTCATAGACTTATATATTTAATTCCTTCTCTAGGTTTAGGAAGTGTTACTTTATTATTTATTTGAATAACTTTCCTTCTCTGCCCTTCTCTCTCTCTCTCTTCCCCTTCTGGAATACCCATTACTATTTTGTTGCCTTTGCTCATGGAGTCATATAAGTCTCAAAGTGTTTCATTTTGTTTTTGTTCATATTTCTACTTGAGTTCTTTGTGAACTACCATCTCCAAGGTTTCTTTTACTCCCATAGCTTTCTCCAGATTTTTTTTTCACTCTGAATCTCTGTTATTTTCATAATATTTAAAACTTCAGTTTCTATCTTCTATTCATTAATTTTATTCCTCAGGACAATCTTTTGGTTTTCTGATTTTTCTTGTATAATACATCTGCATTGTATTTTTCATCTTCCCATTTTTAGTTTTCCAGGTTGCTATTTTTTTTTTTTCAAGGATACTAAGGGTGCACAACTTCCGATAATACAACAGACAGTACTTTGGATTTTTTTCAAAAAACCTTTTCCTGGGCATCATTTCAGTATTTTCTGTTCCATGGAGAAGGGATCTGCAACTGCTGCTCATTCATGGAGTAGAGGAAGGCCTGGAGGCCCAGTCACTGGTGTCAGTGGTGTGCCTGGGTGGTTCCTGTTTGTAGATCTGCTGATAGTCCTGCTGTCTGGGTTTCCAATTGTGTGGCCACGCTATCCTGACTCATAGGATCAGTTCAATTCCTAATAGGGTGCTAGAGGGAGAGCTGATCTGTGCCCTGTCCTCTTCAATGGGGACTCAACCAGACTGGTTAACCCCAAGTCCTCCACAATAATTATCCCTCAGTTAAGAGTAAGAGTCAACATTAACCAGCCCTCCTATCCCTAGGGCCGCCAATCAAACATGGGAGCACAGATCCAAGATTTGGAGAGCAGGCTACCACCATGACATAAGTGTCTAGATGCCTCTCTCAACCTTTTTGTATGGAATCGAATTTCCTTAGTGCCCCTTATGGCATAGTCAGCATTGGTCTCTGATATTCAAGATGTGCTTTAGTTTTGCTCCAAGTCACAGGATCCTCTGGGTACCCCTCTGAACTACTACTACTTTCAGATTATCTTCCTAGGAGTGAACCTCCTCTGATGCCATCCTTGCCCCTCTCCCAAGAGCAAATATTTTAAACCTCTGGGAAATGGCATGTTTCTGGCTAGTAAGACCTGAAGATCTCAAATACTTCTCCACCCATAGCTGCTCTTCTATAGATTTATCTTTTGGAATAACCAATTTATATTATATTTTTGTGTCAATCAAATAAGAATTCTAACTAATAGTGCAGATTTATAGGAGAAAATGGAATGCCACTTGTAGCTTCAGCATACAATGCAAAAGAGAGTTTGATTCAATTGTAATTATACTGTGGATTAGTAAGAAAAGATTTTCCAGAGTAATCCCATTCCATATCTCGCCTACACATGTTCATTGGCTTGGATAGGCATCATAGCCAGTGACTACGCAGAAGCTGTACTACAGTGAAAATAGACTCCTTAACCCAGCATCATCATGAGGAAGGATGAACCAATAAATATCCATATTTGGAAGATTATCTAGAAGAGAAACATAAGATTTGCAGGTCCAAATTTTAAATACATATATTTTTAATAAATGATTTTATATAGTATGTCTAATATTTAGAAAAGATAATAAGAATATAAACTAGGGATATAATTTTTATGTAATCTATTTCCTTATTTAGTAAAGCAAGGACATATTTTTTCTTTGATTTTTTTTTATTAAGACAACTCTGGTTTACAACACTAAATGATTCAAAAATATAGCATCTCACATTTCCAGATGTATGTTACCACATCACACATAGCACTAAGACACCCATTGTCCTACACCATAGTTTACTGTGCTGCCTCCCATAAAGACCTAACACTTTAACAAGATGCTTCATTTAAATTTCAGTATCAATTTGAATTTAGTTTTACTAATCTAAATATATTGATATATGTTACATTTATCATCTATTTATGTTATCAAAACATAAATAACTATCCATATTTAATAATATTTTATATATCTAGGGTGGGTTTCCTATAATATCAATCATGTGTATTGTCTTTGGCATGAACAAAATATGAGTAACATATACCTAGTCACATTCACCACTTTTTCTTAAAATATTCTCAGAATCACACAATGAAAGATGGTTTCAATGGTGCAAAAACCAAAAAGAAAAAAGATGCAATAAATGAGAATAAATTTTTAATAATTGAAAGCTCACAGGAAGCTCTGAGAAGAACCCACTTTGTATTTTAACACATGGGTATTACTAACAATTATTATGAAAAACACACATGCAAAAGCATTGATTTTTACTCCATTATTTAATTATCATTTCAATTTCTCTTTTACACAGTTTAATTAAGTTCACTCTAGTCATAATTTAATCAATAACAAGAGAGTGGTATTTTCAAGTGAATGTGTATGTGCATGGGGGTGGGGGGTGGTTGAATATACCCAGCTAATTTTCTACACAAGTCTGTTGGCTTCGAGCTACTAATGACAAAATTTACTTTTCTCTACTTTTCAAAAGGACTAATCATTCATCTTTTTCTATACCATTATTTCCATTCTGTTGCTTCTCTCTGAAAATTACCTTTTCTGAGTTATACATCAGCATTGCATGTATGAAAAGGTGGTGTTGGAAGGAGGCATTTCTAGCTTAAATGTTCCTCAGATCGTTAGTATGCACACTTGAGAGAGGAAAAATATCTATCACTGGACAGCTAGTAATTAATTGGCTTTTTCACCTGTGCTTCAATTACTTAGCCCGTTAGGATGAGAGTCATTATGCCTATCCTTCGACAGGTGAGTAGGCCTTATCATAGACATCTGAGTATGGACTGCTCTGTCCCCCAAAAAATATAAAAAAAATGTAAAATAAAAAGATGATCTAGAGTAGATGACTATTTTAAGAAATACTGATAAAAAATAACATCTCATGCATTCTACTACAAAGTATTACCAGTTTTTAAGTTACAACTGATAATTGTTGACATATGTAGTGAAGCTGTATTTCTATTTGTATTAATGAAATGTCCAAGAGATAAAAAGCATGTTTTAAGCTAATCCATAATTACACTGTGACCAGCAGAGCATATGTTTTTTCTTAGATTTGAATGACTTGTATTTGAGATGCTTCTTTCAATGCCATTATCAAATATGTACTTAATTAAACTCGTATCTTCACCTCACTTTCATAGAACATCATCTACATACAGAAAACCTTGTTAGGATTCAAAAATGAATAAAACATTGCTAAGAGATATATGGACACTATCTATTTCTCTCACCATCTAGACTACTTATCAAGTCTATCTCTGACGTTCATCCTCCTGTCACCTTAGTAAAGACATGGCAAAAACTGAGTTTGGTATTTCACATGACTTGTCTAGACAGAGAAACACAATGAAGAAGTAATCCCACAAAACTGACATTTCTTGTAGTGGTGTTCTTGAGAAAACTTCTATAACATTGCACAGAGGAGCTTCTTTCATCTCAAAATTCAGTACTTGTAAAATCTATGCTGGCCCTCATTAATTGGTAGGATGTCTGTGTGGGCATGTTGGTGATGGCGAATTTGTAAATCTTATAAGTGATTTTATTTGTCTTTTATCTTTATCACTGCAAACATGAAATATAAATCTAATAGCATGCCAAGACATTAGACAGTACGGCCAGACCACATCTATATTTGCCATAATTTATGATTTATATCATATTATTATATCTTTATTTTGGTATTTCTTACTCCCAATTGTATACTTGACTGTAAGTCATACACACACACACACACACACACACACACACACACACGCTACTCATACACATGTGTGTAGGCGCACACATAATACAGAGAGAGAGAGGGGCAGATGGAATGGGACATGTAAGAAAAAAAAGGTAGAGAAAAATAGAATGGTTATGGCAGTGGCATAAACAAATAGTCCATGAGCAGGACCTCATTCATAAAAGAGCGTTATATGAACAGCACGATATTAAAAATACAAATAAATAACTACAGTTAAATTGAATGATCAGTTAACACATCTCATGAAAATCAGGTTTGATTTCTCTTAAAAAGTGGGATAAATGTATTTTCATTTTATGAAACTTGTCATGATTACGACTGCCCTCTTTAGGCAGGTGGGCATCCTTCAGTTGCTAATATTTAATGTGATTCTCTGTTTATAATAATACTGATTTTGCCCTCTCCGCATATTTACATTGCTTAGTTGGCATTTCTACCAAGCTGAGAATTTACTGTTTTGGAGAAATCTCAGTGTTAAAGGGTATGTGAGCATATACACAAATACAGATACACCCCACCTATTCTCTTTTGAAATGAAGTGGAAGAGAGTTACATAAATGTGTGTGACAAATAAGGTCATGGTCATGTAACTGCTTTGAAGATGTGTTCCCTACAAAGTAATTTAAAACTAAGTGACTGACTTCTCGTTATTCCTTACAGACGTGCAAATGATGAAGTAGGTAGACCTAGAGTATAGTCTGCATCTATCTGAGGTTCACACATGATGCTTGCCGATGCCTTGTGTTTAAAGGACATACAATCACCTAAATTTGTTCATTCTTTGGGGAAATTTCAATATATTTGCAGCGAATCAAACAGAAAATATTATCAACTGAAGAATGGTTTGTTAATTACAGATTCAAGAGCATAAAAAGACTGGAAAGTGACAGTCAAATCCAGGAAAGCATAGGCTACATTCTACTAAGTAAACAGTTATGGAAATTCTGTGCTCTAGAATACAATGTTAAAGAGGTATGCCTATAAATATCAACCTAAAGCACTCTATGATAAATGTAAAAAACAGGGGGCATAATAGGGTTAGAACGAGAAAAATCAGTCTAGTTGGGGATATATAGGGACCTCATGGAAGAGGAAGACTACGAACAAATACTTAAATAAACTGATTTAGGCTGATGAATAATATAAGACACAAAATACTAAAAAGACACGGAATCACTCACCACTCTGGATAACAATTTTTCTTAAGTCTTAAGTCTAAATTAAACTTGCACAGAAGAAAACATTTATGACAATTAGGGCTACAGCCTGAAGCATTCTGGCTCACAAACTAAGTGCACTGGTTAATGAGCAAAGATTTTCATTCCTTTGCATGCATAAATACTAAGTGCGGAATTTATCATTGACTAAATCGTATCAGCCTTTTTTCCCCCTGCATTTCACCAGCGGTTGCATCAATTGTCATTTAAGTGCTCTAAGTAATGTGTTCTCTTCCCTGTTGTATTAAGCTATTTCTATCAAGGCTAATGATTTTCTGATTTCTACATGCCAGTGATTTTTGGCAGTAACAAATGATACCTCTCTCTTGCATGTTGCAAGTAGCTTAAATTATATTTTACATACCCATTTAAAGGATCATTAGTTAAGTTAATACCCTTGCTATTTAGGCACATCATGCAGTTTGTATAGTCTAGCTAAATACTACTACATTCTGCAGCATTTCAATAATTAAAGAAAATAGATTTTAATTGCTATAACTATATGTGACTATGATCTAAATACATCATGATACCTTCTGATTTGAAGATAGTTGTGTCCTTTTGACTTCTATAAAAGATAATGAAATTCATATAAACTTGGAAGAAAAAGTACCATTTGTTAGCAAAAAAATAAACCTGTTCTTAAATTTTCAATCACTCTCTGGATATTTATGCTGTAAAGTCTGTTGTGCATTTCTTTATTATTCATTCCTTTCTTAAAAAATATTTATTTATTGGGGCCTCCCCGGTGGCGCAGCGGTTGAGCACTGCGCTGTGGAGCTGTCGGCAGCGGCGACACGAGTTCGACACCCGGCTGGGGAGAATCCCACATGGTGCGGCAGACCTCTCCTGCCTCGCCCGCTGCTCCCCTCAGCAGTGTACTTCTGATCTGCCTGTTCTGCTCCCTACTCTGTCTCTGGTGAACCCTCTCGCCGCCCCACGCCTCTGGCCTGTACCCCAGCTTGTATGTATAAATGAAAAAAAAAAAAAAACAATAAATACTTTTAAAAAAATATTTATTTATTTATGCACACAAGAGCTGGGGGATAGGCCAGAGGTGTATGGGGGAGGGTGAGAGGATTCACCAGAGACAGAGTGGGGAGGAGAACAGGCAGACTGACTGAAATGCACTGCTGAGGGGAGCAGCAGGTGAGGCAGGAGAAGTCTGCTGCGCTATGTGGGAAGCTCCCTGGCTGGTGATCGAACTTGTGCTGCAGTGGCTGCAGATAACTTCATAGTGCTGAGACTTAACTCCTTGTGCTACCAGGGAGGTCCTATCATTCATTCTTAGAAACCATTATAATGGGCAGTGGAAGGACTTTAGAAAATGTCCCTAAGAACATTGTGATTTCTAACATCCATTCTATGAAGGTCCCACCAGGCTTAGAGTTTGGAAAATCTGAGATGAATATGATATCAAATGGAAGAATGTTGTTTAAAATATGACTGATGACTGACAGATTGTCAATGAGTTGGCTTTGTACTCTGAGCAGGAGCTAAAGGGCAACTAAATAAACTTAGTTGAGATAACTGTAAGTATATATAGATCTATCTGACTCTAATCAGAGATCTAACATGGAACAAAATACTGTGTTTTATTGTTGTTAAGGATTGGCATATGGCGAGTTTACTTGTGTTAAGTAAAGCAATTTATAAGCAAGCGTCCACTCGACATCATAGGAACTTTCAAAGCCACCAGAAGACTTATCTGATTTCCTCCTGACTTTAGCCCATTTGGAACATGAGGAAAGAAAACATCACATTTCATAGAAATAAAGGTAAAGATTACTTAATTAAAGGTTAATAATCTCTCAAAGGGTTTGGACTATATGTCAAGTGAATCTATGATGACTTAGGATATTGAAAATATCTGGAAGAGTATTTGGGATCATTATAAAAAATGAGGAATGATAATTTGATCTGAATGGTTATGAATCCTAAATTAAAACTGTAGGTCTGTTGGAAATGGGGTTTAACATCCTAGATGATGCAGGAAATCATTTGGGACTTATGATGGCACTATGAATAATATACATACACACCACATACATAGAATGAAAGTGAATAAAAATACTAAACTGATATCATCAATATAGTACAGAATCAGAAATTAGCAGTAATGCTGGGTCAAGGACATAAATACAAAACACCTTTGCTAACCTTCAGTAATGCATTCAAGGCATTATTTATTTTTTCAAGGCTTTTTTTTTGTTTCTGCAATTTATAATATGGTAGGCACTGGTATTTATAAATGGTCATACAAAAATAACAGTTTCATTAAATTTTGTATATAAACATGTGTAAGGTTTCAAAGAAAACAGTAATTACTGCATAATGGAAATATGATTAAAATATCCTTATTAGCACACTACTTCTGTTTATAGTCTCAATGCCATTTTGAATGTTAATCTTTTTTTCAACACAAAAGTTTCTAATATTGTGACAAAGAAAAGATTATATTTGCTTAATTATTTGTACAATATGACAAATACACATTTTGCACATATCAACACATATTATGTAGAATAGAAATGTTTTCAGTATGTATTTTGGTTTTAAGCAAATGCTCTTTCATCAAAAATGTTTAGAAATATGTTAAAAATGTGTTTTTGTACTGATAAATAATAACAGCTAATTAATTGTCTCACTATAATATTTCATAACTCATGTGTCCAGAAAATATTTAAATTTTGTTTACTCAGTTCAGGTAAATCAGTTATAAATAAATCAGTTAATTACATTTACATGATGTTCTCTCAATGAAAATACAGTCTAGCCCATGTACCTTAATTATGAATGGGTCCTGGAGATATTGAAAAATGACATGTGTAGGATCTCATGCCTGACCTACTGAATTAGACTCTCCAATGGTTAGAATTTAGCAATTCTTCTCTTAAAAAATAAGAAGATAACTATGTTCATGTATAGGGAGACTCGATATAATCAAAATCAATATTCTTCATAAATTGATACATAAGTTTAATGTAATCCCCATTAAAATTTCTTGAAATTGTTGAAAAGTATATGGAACCATAAAAGGTTTCAATAGCAAGAACAAACCTGAAAAAAAAAGTTGATAAAAGAAAGTATCACATAATTCAACTTTAAACTACACTATAAAGCATTAATACTAAAAACAACACAATATGGCATAAACATAGACACACTGCTGGATCAATGGAATAGAACAAAAGTCCAGAAACTAAGTCCACAAACATATCAATTCTTCATGCCAGATAAAGTGGTCATGAGCATACTCTGGGGAAAAGAGAGTCTCTTTAACAAAAGGTTCAGGAAAAACTGTAAGCCTACATGTAAAAGAAGTTGGATCACTGTCTAGCCATATGCACAAAGATAATTTCCAAATGGATGTGAGATTTAGATATAAGACTGGCAATAATGAAATATATAGAAGACAACATCGACAATATGCTCCATGATATCAATGATAAAGATGTTTTTGAAGACTTAGCCCCCTATGACAAAGGAAATAAAAACAATACAAAACAGTGGGGATTACCTAAAATTAAAAAAAAAAAACTTTTACATAGATTTGGAAAATTTCTGTTGGTTATTTTTGTGCTCACTGATTCTATCCTGGGTAACAATCAGTATGCTAATAAATCCATCAAAAATATTTTTCATTTCCTTACAGTGTTTTTGATTTCCAGCCTTTCCTTTTGATTCTTAGAATCTCCTTTTTTTTTTTAACTCATTTTACTTGTTTTGAATGTTACCTACTTTTTCAATTAGAACCTTTAACATTTCCATCATACATATTTTAAACTCGCTGTCTAATGATTCCAAATCTGTGTCATATTGGAATTTGTTTTCAAAGAAGTCTTTCTCTCTTCAGATGCCTTTTAATGCCTTTTAGCATACCCATGGTTTTTCTTGTTGTTGAAAGCAAAAACTGAAACTGAGGTATGTAAGTCTTTAGTAACCTTCTTTCTTTTTTATTAATTTGACTGATCATTTACCTGTGTTTAATATCTGATGTACTGTTAAGTCTCAGGAACTTCAAATTCCTGTAATGTTTTTGTTTTTGTCTCCCCAGTTGTCTTTTGGGATCCCTAAGGAATATTTCATACATACTATGTGCAAGGATTTTTTTAATGTGCTTTATATGTATTAAACAATTGAATCATCGCAATCATCCTTTAAAGTAGGTTCTATTATTATCATTGCCATTTTACAAATGAGGAAATCAAGGTAAAGAGTGATTAAGTAGTTTATCACAGATTCATCCAATAAGAACACAGAGAATCAATATTTAAACAGAAATGATTCAACTCCAGACTACCCGCTGCAAACCACAAATGTATACAACAATGTGCTGTGGGGATGCTAATCTGAAGTGGCCTGTTCAGCCGCCATTTTTGCAGGGTTCTGCATCCCTATACAAGGTCAGAATTGCCCAGTCAATCAGTTATAGGAGCCCAACCCCACAAGATGCCTTTCAAATCAATCAACAGCAGAAAGCTCGATCACCCTAGGAAGGGTATGCATCACATATATGACCAGGAACACGTAGAGCACCATTGACTGATGTTATGACAAGTGACCCCAGAAGCTGATCAGTGGAACTCTTTGATAAGATTGAAACCATGGCTGGGGAACTAGGTCATGATTTCAATCTCAATGCTGAGTCATCAAATGGATGGTAAGTGCCTATGGAGCAGACTCAGGATCCCTGACACTACAGATGACATACCACATTTTCTAGTTTCACCCCTTCCTTTTCTCTTTGTCCCCTTCTCCCATACAACTGATGCTGTATGATTATTCTAGGAATGAAAAAGGCCAGTAGATTGCTATTTCAGCAGCATCCTGCATTGTAAGCTTGTTTCATGACTCCCGTTTGTCAGTGCAGTATTGCCAACGCAAAAATGTGCCACCAATCTTGGAAAGTTTCCACTTCAGCATGACCATAGTACTACTGCTACTTTAAGCCAGCTATTCCCAAATCTCCAACCCACTGCCAAGAGTTTGACTATTATGGCTACATGAAACTATCTATTTGTGTGAGCTATAAGAACTGGAGCAATATTTTAGTCTTAATTGAGAAATAAAAAGATACATTTTAAAAAGCTCAACTAATGTTGGAGGGATTTGTAGGGAACAGAAGAGGAATAAGATGAATTTACTTAAGTATTTTTAAAGGAAAATGATACAAAGTTGACAATGAAGAGAATATTTCCTCCCTCAAATCACCCATTAAGAGTCAAAAATCTTGTCCCACTTGTAACATAAAGTAAAAAATATTCATGTTTATTTTGTTAACTTGGAAGATAAATTTGGAGAAGAGGCTCTGTTGTTTCCTCATATCCAACAATCTAATAAATTATAATTACCCTCAACAACAAAACAACAAATCTAAGCTCAATGAATGGAAGAAAAATATTTTTACTTTTGTAATCTAAAACAAGAAGATACTGCATAATAAGTATAATTGCTTTTCCAATGGATTTAGGCACAAAAAGAATGTATCATATTTTTATTGTTCATCAAATTAATTTTACATGCTATGGGAAAATTATGAATATATTAGGTATAAACCTAATAAGAACTTTGTGAGCATGTAAAAAATTAAAACTCAAAGAAGAAAATATGTTAAGAAATAGTTGAAATGTAGAGGCAATTGTTTAAATAAATATAGGGAGCTAAAGAATGACAACTTCTGATTAAATGAAAATATTTCATTTATATTTGAGGTGTTTCTGTATATATTTCATTTTACTGATCAATAAAATATTTGAGGGCCTCCCTGGTGGCGCAGCGGTTGAGCGCTGCGCTGTGGAGCTGTCGGCAGTGCGCAATGCGAGTTCGACGCCCAGCCAGGGAGAATCCCACATGGTGCGGCAGACCTCTCCTGCCTCGCCTGCTGCTCCCCTCAGCAGTGTGTTTCTGATCTGCCTGTTCTGCTCCCCACTCTGTCTCTGGTGAACCCTCTCGCCACCCCACGCCTCTGGCCTTTAACCCCAGCTTGTATGTATAAATAAATAAATCTAAAAAAATAAATTAAAATCCATGTCTTACTCTGTTAAAAAAAATAAATAAATAAAAAATAAAATATTTGAGGGCTTACAAACTCAACACTTGGAGTTCAGTAATTTATAATTACTACTCAACAATAATCTCATAACCAGAATTAGAATCTGTGTCTGATTTCTATAAACTTTAATTTTCTTCTTTTTTAAAGATTTATTTATGTATGCATACAAGGTGGGGTACAGGCCAGAGGCGTGGGGTGGCAGAGGGTTCACCAGAGACAGAGTAGAGAGCAGAACAGGCAGATCGACGGAAATACACTGCTGAGGGGAGCAGTGGGCGAGGCAGAGAGGTCTGCTGCGCCATGTGGGAATCTCCCCGGCCGGGCTTCGAACTCACATCGCTGCTGCCAACAGCTCCACAGCGCAGTGCAGTGCTTAACCGCTGCGCCACCAGGGAGGCCCCATAAGCTTTAATTTTCAAGGAGAATAATCAATATAATACCTTTCCTATTTCTACAGTATAATGGGAAAAGAAGTCCTGCTACAAAAGAAAATTAAATGTTGACTTACAAACTTTTATTAGTACTTTGCAATGTCAGGATAGTCCCAGAATGTATGGCTCATTCTTTATGATAACACGCTTAAATGTTTTCTGATATCTCACTAAGCTCAGAGACTAGTGAAGATGGTTGTTGCATGAGATAAAAACAAACCTTTAATTTCATTGTAAGTAAACATAATTTAACTATTTAAAAAAATAGATGAAGACATTACCCTCTGGTTTCATGCTTATTAAAGTGATCTAGAAGAGCAGTAGCTGATGATGTAATAGAAAGGAGGTCAACTGCACCATTGCCTTTTACAGTCCAGAGGAGATGGGATTCGATCCATCCATCCATGAAGTGGTTAGCCTCAGCTAGAAGCACAGACAGCTCATCCATAATAACAGAAGGGATGATTGCACAGCTGCTATTGTTACTTCGTGTGACCAAAGAAACCTTTGCAAGGTCTACTCCAATGGCTTTGGTTTCGAAGTGAAAAATTAATTAGGTTAATCAACTAAGAATGAGGCAGGAAAAGACTGCTTTCATTTCAAAAGTGAGAAAAAAGTGATGATATATAGTCTGGGTAAGTGCAAATGTGAAGTACAAAGGTAACGCTACTAAAACATCATGGTTTTATTTCTTGTTTGTAAATATTGGTGTTAGTTCCCCAGTGCCTGAATGCAGAGGATGATTAGGCAAACTATTTGTATCTGGGGAGTGCCACATGAGAGAAAGAGTGGCAAGAAAATTGTTTGTGAATATAATTTAAGATCAATAAGGACTTAATGGAAGATATTAGAGAAATGTTGAGAAGCCATGTCAGTTCCAAGAAGTTCTATGTGATTTTGCCAAGAATGAAAGATTCAGACTGTTCCTTTTTTCAAGGTTGTATTTGTAGTAGTAGTAGATGAGGTGAGATCTCCACATGATCAAATAGCAAGTTTGCTATCCAGGATGTGTATTCCAACAACCCTTGCCTCGTGACCGCGATACAAAACAAGCAGGCACACAGCATGCTCTCCTTGTATCTTGGGCAACAAGAAAAACCATAGCAAGCATGAAGCTCATACTATTTGCTGTTATGGGAAAATAAAATCCTTTGTTCCTGAAACCGGATTATAGTATCTTCTTCCAACATCCATGAAACTAACAGACTATATTACTAGCTTGCAAGTAGGGTAAAATTCTAGATTCTGACTGAGGCAAGACAGTGAAAACTTGAAAGTGATGAACTAGGTTGTCCTCACTAACTCTTGGTTTAGAACATGATGCCGATTTTTAATGAAGAGTAAGACAATAGAGGGATGCAGATATTTGATGGATTTCAATTCCTTTTAAAGGAGAAGAGATCGAATAGAATACTCCTCCCTCCAATGTTATAGTGAGTATCATCGAATGACATGAGGAAAAGAGGCAAGAACTAGTATTAATACACTGCTGGCCTCAATCTTAACTCCAAAGATTTTCAATTATTTAAGTTATTTTGTATTTTCCATCCTCAGTTTCTCTGTCTGTAACATGTTCCTGTTCTGTTGTAAGTAAAGTTCCCAGTATTGATTCACATAGCCTTTAGAGTTCCTTATATACACATTTCATATATTTAAGTTACCATGGACATGAATAAAGAGAAAAGTTAGATCCACACTGGATCTTTCATAAAGGACTTAAAATTCAAAATAATCATATTGTTTCAAAACTATTTCACCTAAAAAGATACTACATTAAATGAAACACTATAATATCATTTTATAAAACTACTATAAAATCATTGGTGTCTTAGCATACAATTAAGAAACGCAAAATTTAACGAGGTAATTTTACATTGTTTGAAGCCTGTATCACTAACTGTGTAAAATTGATCCAACCTTTAAAATGTCAAAGACCTTTTATCATTCCAGAGTAATACTTAACTAAATGGAATTTAGCAGCATCACTTCTATATTACTCCAGATTAAATTTGATTTGAAATCCACTTTGTTGTTTAAGGCTCACAATTCAAAGCAAAATTCTAGAGGTGAAATGAACAAAGGAGAAGCATGAATTTCCCTTGATATAAACATGCAGTGCTTTAACAGATGTTAAATCATAAAATCACCAAAACTTTGATGATGTTTCATAAATCATATTCAAGCAATCTGTACCCCTCCTTTAACAAAAGCAATTTTCACACTTAGATACCAAGACAGGGTTGTGAATAGCTATTATAATCCAAATCCTTGCAGTCATATACAGAACTGACTTTATCAAAATCATGTTTGTCTGTTTTCATACCCCAGCCACTACCAGCCACAAACAAATGTAGATATAATTTAGGAAATAGATAACCTTTTGAAAATGATTAACATATGCATTAAAAAAAATTCATGTCATTGCTAATATTTGTAAGCTTATAAGACAGCTTTCTTAAACTTTGCAATTTCAATGTTTCTAAAGTTAATTCTAGAAATAAACTGTAAATAAATAAAATTTTAATCTTTATTTCAGTCATACACAGATTACAAAAGTAATGTCAAATAGTACAGTAACAGTAATGAGTAACAGTAATGAGTAATGCCTCATAAGGTAAAATTCCCATGCATCCACAATGGCACTCCCCCCCCCCCACACACACACAATGTTATTTTGAGTAGAACATACATATATTCTTATAATATGGCAGACAGGACTACAGCATATTTCTTTCCCTAAGGATAAGAATATACTACCCTAATTCCAGGGCAATGGATATAATTTTCCTATTATAATTTTAATAATTATTACAGACATTTAGTAGATTACAGAGTATTTACTTGTCCTGTTTCCTGTATGACATGTTAATATGTACAAGTAATAAATTCTTAGTAATAATAAGTCCTTGTGCGCACCAAAATCATAGAAAACTAACAAAGGATATAGGATAAGTTCACATCTTTGTGAACTGATAGAATAAAGCACCCCAGAAAAAAACATTTCAGAGACTTTCCTTACTGCAATCAAACTTGTGACATTTAAAATGAATATTGGAAGACTGCCCTGACTTTGCCTTTTCTATCACCAAATTTTTACCAATCTTACTATTGTACCAAATATGTTTGCTTTCTATCACCAATCATACACATGCACATATGCATGCATGCACACACCCACACAATCCTCTTGGTAAATATGCAGGTTTGTATGGTTACATATAATTCCCATTGATTTCAAATTGAATACTGATTTCTCAAACACCATCTAATAATGCCATCTAATAATGCCACCTAAATATTGTTCAAATGTCATAATCTGAAGCTACCAAAATGAAGAGTAATCTATAAAATTAGGAACACAAGGTTTGGATTGATTACAAAATTAATCTTCTGCCTCAGAAAGAATAACAGGTTGACATTTTCAAACCTCATTTTGAGGGAAAAAAGAACAGATTGATAAAATCTCCATATAATCTCTGAAAGGGTGTAGCTTTCAATAAGCATGAATTACATTTCATTTTATGCAAGGTTTTATACTATTGCAGTATTTTCTTTTATATTGAGTTATAACCCCCTACTCATAGACGCAGCTTTTGATTTGATTTTCATTGCCTTGGGCAAGCATGATTGAGGACCCATAAGACTGTAGAAGATGTTGATTGATTCTTTTGATCCTAGGAGATAATAGAAAGTGTTTAAATTGGTTGTGTTAAAATATCTGAGGATGAATTGGGACTTTAGGCAAATCACACAGAAGATTTTTAATCTTCGATTTGTTCAAATTTGTAACATGGAAACAAAAAAGATTTGTATCTCTTCTTGTCAAATTCCTTTCTATTCCACATCAATCATTTCCTTTCACCTTTTCTTTTCCTATGTGACTCCTTTATTCCAAGAATTAGAGGCCTTTGCGTCTTATTTAAATTAAAACAGATATCAAAGTCATTCATAAAGCAAAACTAAGCCACAGTGAGACTGGAGATCAAGCCAAAGTAAAATACATACATAATACAAAGTAAAATACAATACATAAAAAAAAAGTCAGTGGCAAATGAAAAGTGAACCAACAGATTAACTCACTGGAGTCAAAAGTACTAGTTATTACATCACTACCTTAGGCAATAGGACAAAAATTCCCAATAGAGCTACTCTGATAACCTACTGTCCTATCAGAATGTCTCAGTTCAATACTGAATGGTGTGTCAAATAAGTCGTCACTATTAATGTGTACGATACTGAAATTTACGAATTAATTAATTTTATCAGAGAAATATGATGAATACTTTACTGATTTAAAAAAATAATAAACAAAAAATATTTTCCCAAATTAATGATAGAGATAAAAGATTATGGGAGCATCATTGGATTTTGTAACCCAGAGACTCTTTTATCTCTCTTTACCTGAGTGAGATACCATCACACAAAAATGTCAGTTTGGATAGTTAGAAATCATTGCACAGCTTTGAGTTCTTTTTGCTTTCACGTCCCTCTAGAAGTTTTAAAATTTCATTGCAACCTGTAGGAATAGCTACTAACATCTGTATGGGGAGTATTTCAGGGGTGGAGAAACTATTGGTGTTCAGGGAAGATGAGTTCTATGTTTGTGCTTTCATAACACTTTTCAGAGAAAAGGATCAGAGAAAAGAGAAAACACAAAGGAGCTGTTGGTAGTTATCGTAAGAGATAGTGGGGATACCAAACATGTGGGGACAGTGGAAGGGGGTGTCATTGTCCATCATATTATAAAGTCTCCTGCTATCATAATTCTGTATGTTGTAGGAAATAATTTGAAAACCAACATTTTAGTGAGTAATGAATACACTTTTGGTGCTAAAGAAAGAAGGATTGAGTCTCATTTTAGAATCTATATAAGAAAATGAGTAACAAGATTCTGAGCCTTAGGTTCATTTGTAAAATACACACAATATATTTTGTAAGTTACATGATTTTATTATTTTGGGAATTAGTACCTTTGTATTCTCACATGAAATAATTCATAAAAATGACCACCACATAAAGGCATTCCCTGTATGCATCTTCATGTTTGTATGTATTTTCTGTAGATTTGGTGGTTTAGGGACTTTCTTAATCATATAATAAACATTAACTCATTAAAACTTTTCTTTCAATGTTTGCATTCAGATGTACGAAGGGTGAGAGGATTCACCAGAGACAATATGGGTAGCAGAACAGGTGGATTTACTGAAATACACTGCTGAAGGGAGCAGCGGACAAAACAGGAGAGGTCTGACGAGCTGTATGTGGGTTAGCTGCCTGGCCTGGGATAGAATTCAGGCCACGTTGGTGATAGCGCTGACTTAACCCCTAATTAACCAGGGAGGCCCCCATTTAAACTTTCAATAAGTACACTAATAGATAGTAATAATTATCCCCATTTCAGGATGAAGCTATTGAGAAACAAAAATGTGCCATGAGTTTCTAACACAAGAGCACACGTCAATGAGTAGGACCAGCATTTGAATATTTCACCCATATTGTTAACCAATAAGCCGTACTACCCTGCCACACAACAAATTAGTAGTCCCCTGGCTCCAGGCTCTTGGAATGCTTCAAGGAGAAGTTTCTGTCGATATGTGTCTTTGAGCATTTAGAATTGGTTCATACAATTCTGAAATACCTTCCTCTATTTAGTTCACATTGATTTTGTGCTACATCTCTGGGAGATATGATTAAAGGTAAATTTTGTTTTGTAATTTAAAATGAGATCCTTAACAGTTGACTTCATTGTCACATAAAGATTGAAATAGAAACTGTAAGACCACAGATCATACAATCACTCCCAGCCTTGTGCCCTCGTGCATAACATGCCTTCTCATCAAAACCCTTATCGCTCTGTTCCTTGCATTACTATGCAAAAAATAATTCTCCTTTACAATGCAGAATTAACATGTAAAATTTTGATCATGTACCATCAGGTTTTATACATTCAGAGCATCAAAATTCACGCTAAGAAGAGTGTAAAAAAGGGTCTTTTAAACATGTTATACCCTGTTTGGAAATCTTGTTTCTTTGCAAATTGTGACATTTTATACCATTATATATTTCTTCACTGATTAAAGGTAACTATTAAAAACATCCTAGATGCCCAGTAAATGTAGCCAATGAGAAGAGCTGGAAAAATGGATCATTTTTCCTCTTATTTCCATAATAATATAATCTAGAATGTCTAAATTATGAAAAAAAAATCTAAGAGATGATGTTGAAAATGACATAAAAAAAAGAAAATGACATTAAAATGAGGTGATGCCCTTTTGAATAGGCAACTGCTGACAACTAGGGGAATGTGTGTGTGTGTGTGTGTGTGTGTGTGTGTGTGTGTGTGTGTGTGTGATTGCATTTCCTTAAATCTAGAAAATCTTATTCTGCGAAAGTGCCTATCTGTAATCATTACTCCTAGTCACAAACATGGCATTAGGACTATCTGAGGAATATTCTGTTATGTAGTAGAAAACTGAACACCACACCGTTGCCTCTGAAAACTACTTTTTTATGTTTTTCCCTAGGTGATAGGAAATGTGATTTTTTTTTAATTCCTTAACGTCTCCTTATGAGGCAGTATAGTATTCCTGAACAGGACATTTCTAATTTTACTTAAATTTAATTTATGCTCTATAAAAGAGTTAAACTCCTTATATTATGAATCTAAAATTGGTTACATATCAAAATAGGAATGCTTTAGATTTTTGCCTCTTTTCCATATGCTCTTATTTTGTAGGCTTCAATGTGAATTAAGAATATAAGTCATGGATTCCAGAGGACCTGAGCTTAAATTTATGCTCCTGCTTTACTTAAGCTTGGGAGCTCTCTAGATATTTTTTACTTATCATAAAAAGTGGCAATAATATCCAATTTTGAGGGCTGTTGTGTGGAATAAATGAGAACTTGGCGGAAAAGTTCTAGCACCTGATAGACAATCAATGGCAATGGTAATCTCATTAAAGATTACCTCACTGTATCTTCATAAAATAGCAGTCTTGTTTTTATTTTTATTTTTTGTAAAGTCTTTTTTCCATATCTAATGAGACATGCAAGTATGGAATAAAGAGCAAAAACTTCTGAGTTGCATCTAGGTTTCACCTCCTATGCCATTTTGGAAAATTACTTAACTTCCATGCATCTCATTTAATCGACTCCCAATACCCATCTCAACAGAGAGATGTGAAAATTAATTAAGATCATGTATGGTAAGAATTGAGAGTACTAAGTTGCTATGATTATAGTCTGATATTTATACAATGTTATAATGCAATGGTTCTTCAATAAAAATTATTTTAAAAAGGAAAAAATAAATTATATGAGAGACAATATATAAAGTTTACTAAAAAAAATTGACTTTTCCCCAATATCACTACGTCAAATGCAGAAATGTCAAGTAGTGACAATCAAGGGTGGAGGCAGTATAGTGGGAATCACTGATACTGGGGACAAGTCTTAAGGAGAAACACTGTCTACAGAAGATTTAAAAGGATTATAACACTGACTAGAAATAGATTATCTTCTCATTACCATCATGCCCTCGTCATTGTGAACAATCTTCCTCCTGCGGTAGAGGTTTCCACTGACTCCACTTGCCTTGATGCACCATCAAAAGTAAATTTCTGGGGCATTTTGAAGTTATTTTTTATGGATGGTTAGCCTTTACTCTAGCCTTATTTACATAAAGGCTCATGTTGTTATACAGAGTGTTGAAAAGCATATATAGATTAAATTATTGATGTAAATTCAACATTTTATTTTAAGATTATTTTATCAGAAACACTGAATTATTTCTTCATTATGGTTGCATTGGATTTTAAATTTTGTGGTAAATGAACTGTACCTTTTCTAAGTGTAAAAATGCTATGACATGGAAAAATCCAAATTTCTACAATTGGCAATTCCCCCAACCTAGAACTATTTCAAACAGCTGAAATTCCATTCAGCTCCTCAGCAAGTAATACAGCGTTTGACTTATCATGTATTTCTTGTATAATCTTCAAAGTTTCTGCCCTAGTTTAGTATGTACAATGTGTCTGACTTACAATGTCTCCCCATTCAAAATGCATTCCTTAAGGAAAAGAGACTGCTAAAGTAAGAACCTCAGAGTAGACTATATACAGTGGTTTTAAGGAATGAAATAACAATATTCTTTCTCATAAAAATAGGAGAAAATAGAAGTAATGCCCAACATTTTTTGAAATACGTTCATACAAATGTTTCTTTTTCAGCCCTATAACTGTACAAATGCTTATTGTATATATCTGAAGAGAAATGACCCTATACCTCTGCTTCATACACAGTGTTTTAAACCAATGTGACCTCAATAAAAAATATCATCTAGAATGACTACTGAACAACATAGGTAGATTTTAAATAATAGTGCAACAAAGCTAATAATGACAGATATTCAATAATCTAAACTGGAAGATTTTTGTTCTAATTAAATACCAATTTTTTTTTTTTTTAATATACAGCTGGGGTACAGGCCAGAGGTGTGGAGTGGTGACAGGCTTCACCAGAGACAGAGTGGGGAGCAGAACAGGCAGATCAGAAATACACTGCTGAGGGGAGCAGCGGGCGAGGCAGGAGAGGTCTGCCACGCCATGTGGGATTCTCCCCAGCTGGGTGTCAAACTCGCATCGCTGCTGCCAACAGCTCCACAGCCCAGCGCTTAACCGCTGCGCCACCAGGGAGGCCCACCAAATATATTTTAAAATAACATAAAGATGCAAAGAAGCTTTTAAAAGATGCAAAAGATGTAAAGAAATGCATCTTGAGTTTTTAAATATACCAAAAATCAAAATATTTCTTATACATTCTACTGTATCATACATATACCATTATATATTTCATATATATATATATATATATATATATACTGTGCAACATGATATAAAGTAAATTTGGAATTATAAAGTTATTATGACATTATAGTGTTTTTCATGACATTTCGGGGGAAATTGGAATGTTAAATACTATAAATTTATACTTATAAGGATAATCTACTTGAACTGTCATGTCTAAAAATCTAATCCATGAAAATTTACAATAGTTCAAGCTTAAATATCACCATATTATAGTCTGTAAATTCACATATGGTTTTAAAATCCTCTGTGAATTAGTGGGTATATATTTAATTTAAAAGAATTAAAATGGTGAAGACAATAAATATTATGGTACCCTTCTTCAACACCTACATTATACTGCTTATGCTGTCTTTATATCAGCAATTTTCATTATAATACGCCAAACTACATTTCTCCAGCTTTTCAGTAATACATGATTATTTAATTGTCTCATTTCGACTATGCTTTATTTGATGGTTGATCTAATTTTGTCAAAGACATATCAACAGGAAATTTAAAGAGATATATTTATAGTTAACATAAATTACAACCTTTCCAAAAGTAAATTCTGATTTTGCCTTATTTATAATTCTGTAACTTAAAATAACACTATTTAGGTATTTTTGATAGGCAAGATCACTAAGTTATCAACAGAATGTTTTCTTAAACTGGACCCCTTTAAAATGTAGTCCCATAGACATGGTTCATGTCTATTTTGCCTGGGTATTTTAAAGCATATACTCATTTGGGAGGAAATATGTCCATTTCATTTTGAAAGCATATTGTTTTATTTAACAAATATTTTGTGAGTAATCAAATAATTATGGTAATAATGCATCAAAGTTGATACTGGATGTTAATTCTTATGTAACAGTAGACTTAAGTGATTGTTTTAGAAAATATGGAGTAATAAGAAAAAATAGTGAGGAAACTAACTATAACACTAGGTAAAGTTATATTTTCTCTCTGTGTGGGAAAGAATCAAACATTTCATGAGCATTTTAAATCTTAAAATGTTTAAATCTTTTTGAACCACTGCAACACTCGACTGGGCCCAAAGGGCATAAACATGAAAAATTACAGTCTTGTAAGAAGTTAATACAGATACGGAGATAATTATTAAAAATGGCCATGTAATATGTATAGAGGAAAGCACAAGGATTTTGGGGATTCAAAGAGTTCATGGAGAGGTGATTACACTTACTTTTCAGGCAGCATCTGTTTACAAGACTACATATGTGCCTGCTATGACAAATACCTATGGGCCTTTGTGCCCCCACCCCAAGCTCTCTCCCATCCCATTCCCACTCCGGTACCTCAGTTCCACAATCAGATTTCTAGAGTTTCTTACTGGTTTAGTGTTATCTGATCCTTTGCTTTTTTTCTCTATTTTCCATATGTAAGTGACATCACCCAGTACTTGCCTTTCTCCTTTTGACTTATCTAGCTTAGCATAATCATCTGCATGATGTTGAAAAAGTCAAGAATTTATATTTTTTAGAACTTAGCAGTAGTCCACAGTTCAAATATACCACATCTTCCTGATATACCATCCATCTTTGGACACTTAGGTTTCCATAGTTTGACTACATATAGTATATATCATGTACATATACACGTATATGTGTGTATGTGTATACATATGTATATATGTATATACATATATACATACATATATACATATATACACATATACACATATACATATATATACACACATATAATATACACTATATGCCATGTATTAAGTAATATAATGGAAATTATGCTCTGGATATGTGAATATGACTTTGTAAGGAATGGATTGAGTTGGGAGAAGATGATAATCTAAATAGAAAATAAAAGACTGATTTAGGGGACCTCCCTGTAGGTGGAGCGGTTAAGCACTGTGCTGTGGAGCTGTCGGCAGTGGCGACGTGAGTTCAAAACCTGGCTGGGGAGATTCCCGCATGGCATGGTAGACCTCTCCTGCCTCACCCGCTGCTCCCCTCAGCAGTGTGTTTCCGTGGATCTGCCTGTTCTGCTCCCCACTCTGTCTCTGGTGAACCCTCTCGTCATCCCACACCTCTGGCCTGTACTCCGGCTTGTGTGCATAGATGAATAAATCTTAAAAAAAAAAAAAAGACTGACTTAGGGTGCCAGTGGGTATATATAGCAAAGAATAAACTTACACAAATAGGACTCTAAAGACAGAAAGTATAGTACCAGTTAATCAAAGACAAGTAAGGGTACTGAGAATATCACAGTGAACAGAAATACGACAGAAGTAGTAGGCAGTTGGAGCCTGTTCAGAGTTAGACAGCCAAGTAAAGGAGATGGCCTGTTGTCAGCATAGCATTCCATTCTGAACCGAAGAGTGAGGCACAGCTATAATTAATAGGTAATACTTATAGAAACAGATGAAAGGAGCAGCAAACAATAAGAAAAGGAAGAGGCTGAGGACTAACCATTAATCTGAATAATTTCTATCTAGTTAACATATCTGTTTATAACAAAGAAATAGGGAGAAAAAGGAATATTAGTGTAGAAGAGAATGAGCATGGTATACTTCAAAATAATCCAAAGTAAAATGAATTTGGATAGAGAAAGGAAAATACAACAAGTTGCAGATGTTAAAAGAGACTGCAGAATGAGAAAAAAAAACTTTTTCTTAATTAAGTGGCTATTACAAACATTTGGAAAATGTACCAGCAAACAGTATGAAACATTTTCTATGTGCCAGAAATTGTGCTAGAGATTGAAGTCATAAGTTTAGGAAGCAATTAAAAATTTGTAATAATAAATATAACTGACATTGCACTTATGGTTATTAAGGCTCAGTAGAAATGACAGAAAAGAAGAAAGGGTGTAAAAATAATTAGAATGCAAGGACAATAAAGAAATGTGGATATATTATATGAAGGAAGGAAAGAAAATCTTTGTAACTAGTTATTTGGTCTCTTACTAAACTTGGTCTCTTGATAAACTTCTTGTGTAGCATGAAAAGAGAATCAATGACATAATCTAGGTGTCCCGCTGCAAAATGAAAATGTGAGTCTCCTTGTTAAAGCACTACTAAGATTTTCAAGATAGCAACAAACAGAGCATTAAAACAAGGAAGGGTCCTTTTAAGTAGAAGACCCTACTCAGACTGTGTGCCTAGGAAGCCAGCCCTGAGTGGAATTCATAATATACCATCACTCCCTTATGGCCTCTGTAACCGGTTCCTCTCTCTACTTATTCTGAGGAGCCTAGGGGCTTAGCTTTTGCTCTCTTCTCTATTAACACTCATTCCACTGCGTGCTGGCTCAGTCTCATTGCTTAGCAAACAATCGATACATAACAATTCTCATTTTTTTTTCTGTAGAACTAGACTTATCTCTGGAACTACAAATTCTTATATCTGACTGCCCAATCTGGCTGTCTAAAAGGCATTCCAAGTTCCATGTCCCAGCTCTTCATCTCAAGAGTCAGCTCCTTATCTCTCCTCCAAAACTGCTCCTACCATAATCCTACACATCTCATTGATTGTATCTCCAATCTTCCAGTTTTTCAGAGCTAAATAAATGAATCATTTTAAAATTTATTTCCATTTTGCTTTCTTCTTTTAACAGTTAAGAAGTTTTATTCTAACAGCTATAATTACAGTGCTTGTTTGTCAAAATGAAACCTGAAGACAAATATACAAAACAGTTGATTACTAATGGTGTACTGAAAGCAGTAACAGGTTCCACGACACCAAATAAACCTACCCTGAGGTTTTTCCCCGAGATAAAGTTTGACAGCTCCAGCTTCCTCAGTGTTTATCAAAATACAAAAGAACAACGTAGAGACTGTCATTTTGGATGACAAATCTGACACTTGCAGGGGGAGTGAGTGAAAGCACAGGTAGCAGGGGCTTCTGGGCTGTAGTGCCTGGCTGACAGCCCAGCCAGCCTCCCCACCTACCCTGCACCCCTATTGCCAATACCCTCGCCAGCCTGAAGTGACCTAGGAGTGGATAGTGCTCTGCTCTGGATCCATGGATACCCAAGGGAAGGTCAGATCCTTTCCAGGAGTCCAGGCGACTAGCTTCAGCCCTCTAGTCAATCTTCAGAGCAGCCATTTAAGCACAAATGCAACACAGACTCCATGGGGCATCAAATCACAGGAAACCAAGTGTGACCAGGCAGAATGGGTGTCTTACATTCCCGGTGGCACAGAAGCTCATTCAGGCTGTTCCTGCAAAATTTCCAGGAGGCAAGTCTCTCCTGAGGTATGTTCAAGCGTTCTTCTTATCTTGTGTTCTGAATTATATTTTAAAATATACTGAGTTCGGGTTAAAAACCAAAATGGATCTCAACACAGACCTGGAGCTCAGAGGAGCATGCCAGGCTTCTGACCCAGCAACTCTTGGATGTTGCAAGCACCTGCCACCTCTTCTCAGTACTAAACAGTGAGTTGAGACTCTTTTTGCAATTAAAAAAAAATTAATAGGGGTTCCTTGTTGGAGGAGTGGTTAAAGACCAGTGCTTACCAAGCTATCACCAGTCATTGCAACTTGAGTTTGATCCCCAGGCCAGGGAGTTAACCCACACATGGCGCAGCAAAACTTTCCTGTCTCACCTGCTGATCCCCTCAGCAGTGTATTTCAGTAAATCCACCTGTTCTGCTCCCCACTCTGACTCTGGTGAATTCTCTCACCCCGCACACCTCTGGCCTACACCCAGTTCTTACATGCATAAATAAATAAATCTTTTTAAAAAAAAACCCAAAACAATGAGTATTACTCATAGGAGTACCAAAAACTGCCTTATTGGAAATCAAAACTGTTTACATTCAATAAAACCTCGCTGCATCTGCACATTCACGGGAAGGTGAAGCACTGAGATCGGCCCTGAGACAGCTTCTAGCACTCACACCACAGGTGTACAATGCCACCTGAGAGCAGAGTGAGTGCAGAGAGGCTTTTGAGAGGAAGCAGAGAGGAGTGCAGGCTCACTTCTGCTTCTGGAGCTGCTTGGACAGCCAGCACAGTCCCTCAGAGAGCCTGTCCCACTGGTAACAGAGGTGGCCTCAATGTGCCAGTTCCTATGGCACAGAAAATGTAGGCCCTGCATGTTCCCGATCTTAGGGAGGTTGTGCTTGTTTGCAAACACCAACAGGATGGTATCCCTGAGCTTGTCCTCAGACAGCATCCTCATGAACTCCTAGTGGGCCTCATTCACATGCTATCTGTCATTACTGTCAATCACAAAGGTCAGATCTGTGTTTTGCGGGAGTATCAGGACCACAGCAGCCAGTTCTTGTCCTGGCTGTCCACATTCCTAACAGTGAAGCTGATGTTCTTGTACTCCAAGATTTCCATACTGAAGACTATAGTGGGAATGGTGGTCACAATCTCACGCAGTTTCAGCTTGTACATGATGGTGGTCTTCTCAAGAGCATCCAGGCCCACCATGAGAATGAGCATTTATCTTTTGCCAAAAAGGTTCTTGAAGAGATTTGCAAAAAAAGTACCCATTCTCACAGAAGTGAGAGTAAACTGGCCAGAGAAACCCTGGGCAGCCCCAGCGCCTCTGTTACTCTAAGCCAGTGTTGGCTTCCCTCCCGCAAGATCTACATTCATTCTAACCTATCATCTCCAAGGCTTCTAATTCAAAGTATACTCAGAATTTCAGTGTTTCTTATCACATCTCCTGTTTCCACCTTGGTATGACACATCATCACACTTGCTTAAACCACTGAAATACTTGTTAAGGGAACTCTGTGCTCCTACCCCTGTCCTCCTCATCCTCCTCAGCCTCCTCTCAACAGTCTAGATAGAATGATTCTATTAAAGTTTCTCTCAGAGGATGTCACTGCTCAAACTCTGAAGTGACTATTTCATATTAAAAGATGAAGCCCTTAAAATACTCTCAAATTTCTATGAGATCTGACCTGCCTGTCATGTTCTCCAGTTAGCTCCCCTTCCGTGTCCTACTCCTTCCCTCTCCAATCATACAGACTCATTTCCCATCCAGAAATACCCTCTCAGGATATCTGCATGGTTACTGCCTCACCTCCTCCAGAATTATGGCAAATCTCATCTTACGGATGTGGCCTACCCTGGTAACCTGTTGTAAAATTGCAACAAAACTCCCAGGAGGTTTTCTCCCCATGCTTTTAGTCTCTGTTATTCAAATCTATTATTCATGCATTTTTTTTAAAGATTTATTTATTTATACATACAAGCTGGGGTACAGGCCAGAGGAATGGGGCGGCGAGAGGGTTCACCAGAGACAGAGCAGGGAGCAGAACAGGCAGATCAGAAATACACTGCTGAGTGGAGCAGCGGGCGAGACAGGAGAGGTCTGCCGCACCACGTGGGGTTCTCCCCGGCTGGCGTCAAACTCACATCGCATGCTGCCAACAGCTCCACAGTGCAGCGCTCAACCGCTGTGCCACCAAGGAGGCCCTATTTGTGCGTTTTTTATAGTCTTTATCAACTTAAAAAATACTACATAATTCGTTAGGTTTTCTTTCACCAGTTTTCCTCTACTAAAATGCAAGCTCTATTAGGACAGTGTTCTTTTTTTCTCGTCTACATCTAAAGCATGTAGCAGTATCTGGCACACAGCAGGTACCCAACCAATAATGTTGAATGAATGGCTAAGTAAGTAAATAAATGAATGGAGCGATATGCTCATTTCACAGCTTAATACTGTATAGAAGTATTATAAACTGAGCAATTTAAAGAAAATAAATCCAACAGCTCCTTGAAGACCTTGGTAGTTAATAAGAAACATAAAACTCAAAATATTCCACTTCATTAAGTGGTATTTATAGTGATGGTAGTGATAAATGTACATTTATAAGAGGGTATCAAGTAAATACAATTTAGTTCTATTGAAATATTCCTCACATTATCCTTTTGTTTCTAATAACTTAAATATCAATAATAGTGTTTTTCTTATGGGTATTATTTCTAACATTTAGATTTCTGACCTCCAAAACAGCAAGAATCGATTAACATTTAAAGATATGGAAATGTGAAGAAATGAGAAAATTAACTATTGCACCTGATAGCTCAGAGCTTATGTTTCAGTTTCAATGCATCATGTAAAGGATTTAGACTTCACATAATCTATTTAAAATATGTGTTCTTACACACTGGGGTGTCAAATAAAGAAAGCATACCAATAACAATTTGATACCATTCAAAGACTCAATGATTTTTGGAAATGTATGCAAATAAATGACAAGAAAAAAAATTGTATAATCCCAAATCATTGTCATTAAGACAACAGAAATCAAGTGTAAATATTGTTTAAATAGCACTTCTACCTGCTTTTCTATCATCCTCTGTATGCTGTGATTTGAAAGGGGAAACATAACAGATGAGAAAATAGTATAAAGCTCAATAACAGCATGATATAAAGCTTTAGACAATACATAATTGGAGACACAGCTATCAGAATGAGTCTTTTTTTAAGATAGAATTTATAGGCCAGAGGCATGGGGCGGCGAGAGGGTTCACCAGAGACAGGGCGGGAAGCAGAACAGGCAGATCAGAAATACACTGCTGAGTGGAGCAGCGGGCGAGACAGGAGAGGTCTGCCGCACCATATGGGATCCTCCCTGGCTGGGCATCGAACTTGCATCACGCGCTGCCGACCGCTCCACAGCACAGCGCTCAACCGCTGGGAGGCCCCAGAATGAGTCTTTTAAAAATATAAATCTCATTAAGTGAGATTCTAGTCAAAATGCAAAATGGCTCCCTTTTATAATCTCTTTAAGATTTTTTTTTTTATGCATACAAGAGCTGACATGTAGGCCAGATGTGTGTGGGAGGGGTGAGAGGATTCACCAGAGACAGAGTGGGGAGCAGAACAGGCGGATTGACTAAAATACACTGCTGAGGGGAGCAGTGGGCAAGGCAGGAGAGGTCTGCTGCACCATGTGGGTTAGCTCCCTGGCTGGGGGTTAAACTCATGTTGCAGTGGCTGCCTATAGCTTCATGGTGCTGAGAATTAACCCCCAGGGAGTCCCCTTCATTTTATACTCTTAATCACAGACAAAGATTTACAATGTTCCACATCCCTATATGACTAGACCTTCCCTAACTATAACCTAATTGCTACCACCTTCCTCTTCTTTATCTGCTCCTGTCCTATCAGCCTCTTTATTGTCCCTTCTTCACTACAGACATTAAGACCCTGGTAGTGGTGGTTTTTCTTCCTGTAATAATTTTCTTCTTGATACCTGCATAGTATCTCCATTCCATATGTCATCTTTGCTCCTTCCTCATGACCTCATAAATATACAAACACAACACCTACTTAACACATCCAGCTTTGTTCTTAATGTTAACACCTAGAAACATTCCCAACAAAGTTAAGAACAAAACAAAAATGATTATTATTACCAGTATTGTAAACGTGCTTTAAATCAATTGTACGTGCACACGCACACACGCGCGTGCGCGCGCGCACACACACACACACACACACACCCGTGTTACTTAATGAAAAGCATATTTTGTATTTTAAAATCCAATGATACTATTTTAAAAAAATTCTAGGAAGATGAGCTTTTAAGTTAAATTATCAAAATAAAAATTGGGCCTCCCCCGTGGCGCAGCGGTTAAGCGCTGCGCTGTGGAGCTGTTGGCAGCGGCGACGCGAGTTCGACGCCCGGCCAGGGAGAATCCCACATGGCACGGCAGACCTCTCCTGCCTCGCCCGCTGCTCCCCTCAGCAGTGTATCTCTGATCTGCCTGTTCTGCTACCCGCTCCGTCTCTGGTGAACCCTCTCGCTGCCCCACGCCTCTGGCCTGTACCCCAGCTTGTATGTATAAATAAAAAATAAATCTTTAAAAAAAAAATTAAAATAAAAATAAATTCTGGACTTCAACTAGTAATTTTTTAAGAGAATCCAATAAGTACTTTACTAAGTAGTTCACTAAGAAGTAAACTTTAGAAATTATCAACACTAAAGACAGAAAACAAGAATTTTCCACCAAAGAACACAGAAAAATACCTGAATGAAATAACAGATAAACAGAGACTCATGACATAGGAGGTTAATTTTCTTAATTCAGCTGTCAAAGAAATTTGGTAATACCCAATTCAAAATCTCCCATGACAAAATAATTCTACAGCTGACCTAAAAATGAGAAAACATGAGAACATGAATAAAATTATGGAATAAATAAAAAGTTCCCTTTTGGGGTCTTTCCTACAAGATACCAAAATATATTAAAACACTGATATTAAACTTTTATGATGCCAAAGTTTTATTTTTTTTTTATTTTTTTAAAGATTTATTTATTTATACATACAAGTTGGGGTACAGGCCAGAGGTGTGGGGGTGCAAGAGGTTCACCAGAGACAGAGCAGGGAGCAGAACAGGCAGATCAGAAATACACTGCTGAGGGGAGCAGCGGGCCAGGCAGGAGAGGTCTGCTGCACCATGTGGGATTCTCCCCGGCCGGGTGTCGAACTCGCATCGTGCGCTGCCGACAGCGCCACAGCGCAGCGCTCAACCGCTGCGCCACCAGGGAGGCCCCAAAGTTTTATTTTTAATGGTATAAATTAAATTACTCAACCAACATACTGAAGTCTTTATTTTCTGCAATTATCAGGATTTTCAATTAATGAAGTAAAATCTCCAATGTATACATTCATATTACCTAGAAATAATGAACAATTTACATTTTTCTAGCCAATTTCTATACTTCATTTCTTACTCTTGTCAACATAAATTAGTTCATATTTTCAAAATTGTTTAATAATAATGACAAAAATGCCATGGTGCTATTTGTGAGAATGCTTCTTATGTTCCTCCACTAATTATTAGAGAATTCCTTGCTTTGTTCTGAAAAAGATAAATTTAACTACGGATGTGTCTAATCTTAATTTTCTAGTAGCTTTAATTTTTTGCCAGAACAACTAATAAATTTTATTGAACACATGTTCAGGATATTTGGGGAGGAGATTTCTTGTTCGACTAAATTTATTCTAATACTGTTTTCCAATGCTTGCAATCTTAGCCCCTTAGTCTCTCATAGCCTACTGTTATTTCAATGACAGTTTATTTTAGCTGCAGTTCTCTTAGCGAGGTTACAATCTACCAAAAAGTGAGATTTATCCCTAACTGTTGCTTTATGTTTTGTCTATTTTGTTCAATATCAATATTTTGCCTGTTTAATAAACAATATTTTGGAAATTTTCTTTTTATTCCCTTGAGTTTTTAATTTTTAAAGTTTTGATATAATTAACTTTTGAAAACAACTGACCCTCAGAAATTTTTACCTATGGTGAGCAGCAGTGTTTATTTTTTGAAAACTTTATTTTCTCATAATAAGTGAACTATTAAGTTTTTCTCCATACTAGAGTGTTTCTATATTTTTTTTCCCCAGAAATTAGTCATTTTTTCAGATTCTTAAATTAATGTTTAGGGTGCTTGATACATAATTTAAAGCTATTCTGTTCAACAGTGAATATTTATAAATTATTACTGTTTGGGTATTTTTGCTTTCTCCTTTCCCCCCTTGATTAGGCTAAGACATTATTTTTTAAAAGATTTATTTTATTTATGTATGCATACAAGAGCTGGGGTGTAGGTTAGAGGTGCAGGGGTGGGGGTGAGAGGAATCACCAGAGACAGAGTAGAGAGCAGAACAGGTGGATATATTGAAATACACTGCTAAGGGGAGCAGTGGGCAAGACTGGAGAGGTCTGCTGTGCCATGTGGGTTAGCTCCCTGGCCAGGAACTGAACTCAGGTGATAGCTTTTTAACCCCTGTGCCACCAGCGAGGTCCCTAATACATTATTTTTTGAAATGCTAACACTTTATTAATATTTTTTACTATTCTACTATTTTTACTAAATTATTAATTTCTATGTATCTTTACTAAATTCTAACATCTCTTTTCCTCTGCATCACTTTTTTTTTTCTTTTTGCTATTACTTCAATTTGATTCTTAAATCATCCAGTTTGTATGAAAGCAATGGGAAGATCTGGCCTTTGGACATTCCCTAAGGTAGAACGTCACATTTTATCCATGAAAAAGCATGTGTCATGTTTAATCTCTAAAGTCCTAAGCTTTGTGGCATGACATGAAATTTCAAATCCAGAATCCAGGAAACATGGTAATTGGTATAATTTTAATATCAGAGAGGATGATGATATGGTCATCATGGTTAAACAAAGAGAGATGCTTGAAAGCAAAGAATCCATGCTTATCTGACACAAAAGGATCTCAATACATACTAACCACTCAGACCACTGATTTAGGGAAGGAAAAAAGGGTACTTTTCTGAGGAAAAGTACCTTGTGAATAAATTCAATTTATAATCATAAGCAGTCTGGGATCTGCCCTTACATGTTGAATTTAAATCACCATCCCATAAATTTAATGCAGCTAGTCACTAAGAGTACTCTTACAGTAGTTTCTCTGTTCATCACCTGGTAGTTTTTTCAATATTATCTCTCAGTTTTTACTCATTTAAATAGTATCCTTCCTCACTCAGTAAAAAGCTAATTCACTGAGGGGAAAAAAGGCAAAAAGTGTCTGGTAAGACTGGTCAAAACAAGAAAGAAACCGAAAAATATTTCTGAAATTAAACATATAATGATATATTGTAAATAACTGCTAGTAAATTTGACAATATAAATTTTAATTACACACACATATATGTACATATACAAATTTCTGGAAAATAATTTAAGTATAAAAACCACCCTTCAATAGGAAAAGACCAAGATCATAGTATATTGTCTAAAAATCTATCATTAAATATAATTACACACATAAATAACGTTCCAGATAGTTTTACAAAAAAAAGTAATATAATAAATTTGATATTTAAACATGTTTAAGGAAAAAGAGAGAACACAGAATTTATGACATTGTTATAAACCTGAGAGCAACACCTGGAAGAAGTATTGTAAGAAAGAAAATCAACAGACTAAACATACTTATGAAAATAAATGAATACAGTTTTATCAAATTTTAAGAGTTAATACCTGACATAGAAAAAAGGAGCCCCAGCAATCTAAGGACCATATAAAATATTACCATCCCATATTGATATTCAAAAGCAAAGACCCACACCCTGAACGGAATTCTGAGCAAGAAGATATAATCAAAGATGGTGAAATTTCTACAGGTTTCACTTGGTGGTAAGATAGATCTAAAATATTATCAACTGCATAGTGATAGGAAACAGTATACATTCTGATGATTCTTAGGACCTAAAGACAAGCACATTATATAAAATTCCTTTTGGAAAAACAGAGATTTACTTTAGTGGGAAAAATTGGGAATAGAATCCAAATGGAGGGTAAGAAACAGACTATTCAGATAACTAAGAATGGGGAAAGATTCAGAGGACAAAAGTATCAGAATGTGGACATGTTTACACAGACATTCCATATTTTCCACAATGTCACAGCGATAACTAAATGGAGAACTCTAGTGATATTAAGATATGAGAACTATCTTGGTTTCTACTACTCTTTTTATAAAAAGCATCTTAAGTTATGGAAAAGGACATTTCATTTAAATAGGAGGAAGAGAAAAAGTTGCACTTAATCATATATAAATACATTGTAAAAAAAGGGGGGGGGATACTGGCACAAAGAATTTAAGCCTAGGAAAAATAACATCTATGTACAATCATGAGCCTTTAAGTTATCAGGGTATTTTGTATTCATAATATTTACTGAAGAACTATTTCAAAAATGAACTTCCAATAACCAAGAATTGTTGAAGGGCTCATCAGTCTAAGGCATACCCATAAGCATTGATATATTTAACATCTGTAAGATGAGGAGGTCACAGCGAGAAGAAAGGTGAGAGAATATTAGGTAAATGTTAACATGTTTAGAAAAAATAGACAACAATAATATAAAATGAGGAAATAACATAGAAATGAATTTCTAACTTAAAATAAACTTGTTAATCTACTTGCAATGTGATCTGAATTAAATAATGACATTTAAAATCAGATGTTAAATTCTGAGAATTAAAAATGTTATAGAAGAACATATTTGTTAACTTCTTGATTGTGCACAGTAGGAAACCAATAAAAAGTATCTTAAAAAACGGGACTAAATACATCATCATAGTGGTATAAACTAGAATAAAAAAAAAGAATTTAAAATTACCAAAAGATGGTTAAAAATAAGGAGATCACGAATAAAAGGGATAAATGAACTTTTATGTTCACTGAGCACTATTTACAATAGCCAAGTTATGGAAACAATGTAGCTACCCAAAGATAAATGACTAGATTAGGAACACATGGTATATATGCATAATGGAGTAGACTACTCAGCTATAGAAAAGATGAAATCTTGACTTTTGCAACAACACGGATGGAGCTGGAGGGGATAATGTTAAATGAGGTAAGTCAGAAGGAGAAAGAATATAGAGAAACAAATAAAAAGTGTCATATAAAGTCAAACAAATAAGAACCCTTAGAAATCTGACTGTAGAACTGGGAGCAAAGTGGGCCCATGATGGAAGACTGTGGGTGGCTTGGTGGTAGGTGTGGTTAGATAACATATACATAAAAGATGTGATCGTCTACCTCCAAACTAATGTTAACTGGATAAAAATAAATAAAAATAAAACAATGACAAATAAAAGCTGATATAATATGAAATAACATGACAAAATTAGTGTGAAAATATTGTTTGTATCGAGAAATGCAAATAGTCTCAGCAGTCATTAAAGGAAAAGAATTTTACTCTAAACACTAAAACCAAATATGAATATAAGAAAGATCATTCCTAAAACAAAACCAAAAAAATATTTGAATGATTGAATTAAAAACACCAATAACTTGATATATCCTAAAACTGAAGCCACCAAATATTCAAGTTGATAGGGAAACATGCTAACATCTAGATTCACATATTGCATAATTTAAAACAGACCCAGTAAACAATTTCATCAGATATAAAATACCTGAAGAGCAAAATTAACACTGGTATTTTAAACAAATGTTTAATATTAAATAAAAAATATTTTACTTCTTTATATGTGTACTTGAAACCGTCTAAAAAAACTACATTAGGCTACAAAAATTATTAATAAATCACAAACAAATATATACCACAAATTGCACTGTCAATTACGAAATAAATTTCAAAATTAAAAAATGCAAAAGTCAAACACTAAAAAGTCTTCTTTCACGAGGATTTTTTTTAAAAACATACATACGGGTCAAAGGAGTAATAAAAATCAAATTTCATCATTTCGTCAAAATATAATAATAAAACACATCATATCTGACCCATGGGATGCAGGTAAAGGAGTGAGCAAGGAAAT
The DNA here is from genome assembly GCA_004024925.1 of Scalopus aquaticus. Classification (NCBI taxonomy): domain Eukaryota; kingdom Metazoa; phylum Chordata; class Mammalia; order Eulipotyphla; family Talpidae; genus Scalopus; species Scalopus aquaticus. Next base: position 151,171 of record PVIJ01000286.1, read on the forward strand.
TTCATGGGACTGAAACATTAAATATGTAAAGGAGAAAAAGATGATGACTCCAGCTCACAATTTATATAACCGACAAGGAGATTAATACATGAAAACTAAAGAAAGCAAAATAAAATTATTTTGTGATAATAAAAGTAAAATTTAATAACTTAGAAAGGTTTTGGAACTAATAAATCAGTTAAAAAGCTCTCTCTTTGGGGGCCTCCCTGGTGGCACAGCGGTTGAGCACTGTGCTGTGGAGCTCTTGGCAGCATGCGATGCGAGTTCAACGCCCAGCCAGGGAGAATCCCACATGGTGCGGCAGACCTCTCCTGCCTCACCCACTGCTCCCCTCAGCAGTGTATTTCTGATCTGCCTGTTCTGCTCCCCACTCTGTCTCTGGTGAACCCTCTTGCCACCCCACGCCTCTGGCCTGTACCCCAGCTTGTATGTATAAATAAATAAATCTTTAAAAAAAAAAAAAGCTATCTCTTTGAAATCACCAAAATCGTCAAACTACCAATCAAACTTGGATTTTTATTTCATTAAAATTTCTATTCAGGGTCCTCCCTGGTGGCGCAGTGGTTAAGCGCTGCGCTGTGGAGCTGTCAGCGGCAGCGGCAACACGAGTTCTATGCCTCACCTGGGAGATTCCCACATGGTGCGGCAGACCTCTCCTGCCTTGCCCGCTGCTCCCCTCAGCAGTGTATTTCCAGCGATCTGCCTGTTCTGCTCCCAAGTCTCTCTGGCGAACCCTCTCGCCACCCCATGCCTCTGGCCTGTACCCCAGCTACTATGCATAAATATTTATAAAAAAATTAAAATAAAATTTCTATTGAGAGATGTTGGTTTACAACACTGTTTATATAATGTAGGAACACAGGTTCACACCAATCAGGTATATGTTACCACATCACAAACTCTGAAATTGGTAAAACACAGAAAAAGCACAGAAACACAAAGAGAAGGGGTTGAGTTCTCAAAGCATAGTGAATCTTTCTAAAAAAAAAAATCCTAAGTGAGTACAAGGAGAGACACAGAAATAAAAAAAAAGGATAAATTTCTGGAAATGTAATTTATCAAAATTGACTAGGTTTGATAGAAAAAGTATAAACTGACCAGATTCCATAGAGGAAAAAGAGAGTTTCTAATATCCCTCCTGAATAAAAAGAAATAGACTAAGTTGTTTTTGAAGGTTATTCTATAAAACATATAAATATGTGGTTCTCCATCACTACTGCCTCAATTCTAGAATACTATAGGTGAAGCAAATATTCTGAATAGTTCATATTATGTCACTTAAGACCCTGAATATAAAACATTCAAAGGTAACCACAGAAATTGCTACACAAATGTTCCTCATGAATACTGAAGCATAAAGTAAAACATTTTCAAACAAAACCAAATTAAATATTAAACAATTCATCTTAATTCACCTAATTTTTCCCTGAAGAGTACAGAGGAAATTAATATTTGGAGATATATTAATAAAATTTAGTAAATTAATTAAAAGAGGTAAACCAGATAATGTCCACGTAAACTACAAAGAAAACCATTTAATAGGACACTTTCATAAAAATGAAAGAGCAATACATAGATACATCATTAACATCATAAAATTTGTATCTCTCAGTTCCAAAGAAAGTATTTTTTTACTTATTGAAAAAATTCAAAGTAATGCACCATTTTGGGTACCCACTATATTCATGACTATTCAAAATACCTACTTGTGGATGATTTTATTATATACTTGGAAAACCAAAAAATAATAGAAAAATCTTTTAATATGGCAAAATACAAAATATAAAAAAATGCCTTCAAACTTAAAGTCAATAAAACAGGAAAAAGGCACGTCTACAATAGTAAAAGAGAATTTACAAGCATAAACTCTAATTAAAAACTTCAAAACACTTAAGATAGTTGTAAAATGTAGATTGAACAAATTGAAATATATAACTAGATCCTGGAGAAGAAGTCTTGGAACCAAAAAAAAAAAAAAAAAAACCTGACAGTTCTCCCTAAGATAGTTTATGAATTCTACCTGATTCTTATAATACTGGCACTAGTGTTTTCTTCAGAGCTTAAAAGTTAATTACAAATCTCAAAAGAAAAATTCAGAAATATTAAAATCCTCAAGAAACTACAATACATGCATGTGAATGAGTGAGTGTGTGTGTCTGTGTTTGTGTGTGTGTGTCAGGTAGGGGATAATCATATGGAATATACACGCATTAATTTCAAAGCTGCTATATTAAACTCATCGTGAGATCTATATTTAAAAATAATCCAACACAAAATAAGAAATAGAGGCCTCCCTGGTGGTGCAATGGGTTAAGTCGCAGCACTATGAAGCTATCCAGAGCCACTGCAGCATGAGTTCGATTCCCCACTAGGGAGCTCCCCACATGGAACAGCAGACCTCTCCTGCCTCGCCCGCTGCTCCCCTCAGCAGTGTATTTCAGTCCATCTGCCTGTTCTGCTCCCCACGCTGTCTTTGGTGAACCCTCTCATCCACCACACCTCTGGCCTTCACTCCAGCTTGTATGAATAAATAAATCTTTCAAAAAAAGAGAATATAAGAAATAATCCAGACATAGACCAAATGCTATAGATACTGATAACATCCTATGACAGACATCAGAAAAGTAAAGTCATTCTGCCACTGAAAGCTTTACCTGTTCTTAATTCGTTGAGATAAATGTGGTGACAATATTTATATGCTATATAAGATCTTTATTGTTTGCTTTCTTTACAAGTTGTCTCACACTCTCTCCCTCTTTCCTTGTTTCTCACTTTCTCCTATATTTCTACAGTATTTGTATTTGCTTAATATTCAGAGGGGTGTTGCCTTTCCCTTACTCATCTTTTATGTCTGAAAGGTGGGTTATGGCAATGCTACAAGGAATTAAACATCTTTCTTATTACTGATGAAGATAATTCAAACTTGTGATAATTCAAACTTCTCACCTATCTGTTCACACTGTTTATATCTTCACCTCTACCACCAACAGGCTTTCTTACAAGTAAGTTTTACCTTTGTGAGCCTTTATTCAAGTCCCTGCTTCCTTCCTGTGCCTGTGCTTGGAACCAAAATAAGTTCAATCAATCTCCTACCATTAAACTGAGTATCCCACTCTCTTTGTTGCAAATAGAAAATGATTAGTTCTATACTACATGGTCTGGCCAGGATATAAAATTGTGCTTGTATTGCTTTTTGTGGTAACTGCATTCAGGAGTATTATTTAACTATAACATATAAAACTATTATTGACCATGATTGCTTTTGGAAACCCAACACCTGTTTTCTATTTTGGATACTTTAACTTTTTTCAAACATGAATTTAGTGTTAGTTTCTCTGTATTGCCCTAGCTTTTTTCCTATTTCAATATAGTGAAGGGGATATGATGAATTTACACTTTTATTTATTTTTTCTAAATATTTATTTATCTTATGCATACAAGAACTGGGGTATAGGCCAGGGGTGTGGGGGTGAAAGGATTCACCAGAGACAGAGTGGGAAGCAGAACAGGCAGATTGACTGAAATACACTGCTGAGGGGAGCAGTGGGTGAGGCAGGAGAGGTCTGCTGCACCATGTGGGAATATCCCTAGCCAGGGATTGAACTCCTGCTGCAGTAGCTACCTATAGCTTCATAGGCTGAGACTTAATGCCTTGTGCCACCAAGGAGGCCGATGAATTTACGCTTTTAAAATAGAAGTTTCTAATATAATTTTAAAAAAATGTAAAAGCCACTTACACTAATTTTAATCTCAAATTGAAAATTAAATTCTTCTCAAGTCTGAGCTTCATAAGATGAAGGCAAGGGCCAATTGGTTATTTTCAAAGGTGGCAATGAAGTTGTCTAAATGGACAAAAAGAGTCTGAAAATAAAGACCCACTGAAAACATGGTACTAATAACCTTAAAAATGTGCACCATAACACTTCAGTAGTTTCACAGGTGGAAAAATGTGAAATGCGTTTACATTATTTGCTATAAGCCAATTTTATCTGCATCAAGCCATATGGTTTGGGAAACCGGGAATTTCATGAGAATCCGGAGTGATATTTAACAGTACTATCTGAAAACAATAAATTGAGTTTATAAACCACTCTAAGACACAGGAGGATTATCTTTCTTTTCTCCCCCCTTTTTAAATATCAGTGATATTTTTTAAAATACTGATATTTTAATGCAATATGCACAGTATTTTTGCCATTTTCCAAAAATTATTGCAGTTGCTACACTGAAAATTTTTGTTAGATTTCTTGGAATTTATTACTAGTAACATCTCTTTTTATGTAAGAAATTAAAAGCTAGCTAGTAAACTATTTTTAGATACTAATTATGATGTTTTTGGTTTCACAATCATTATTTAAATCTACTTATCAAAAATACATATTACTTAAGCATCATTCAGAGAACATTATAGAGAAATATGTTAAATTATATATAATATTATAAATTACATATATATAAAGATTATGCTGTGCAATTCTCCTTCTGATATCTAGTTGAACTAATAGGAAAGCCAAAAAGTTTTATTTAATGACAGTGTCACTTAAAATAATATTTTTAAGATTTGAGTTATCATTCCTTAAGCACTTCATTTTATTTAAAGTTTTTGGATCATAGCTTAAGTAAAATATTTGATTAATATATTGAAATTATACTTGAACATATTCATATATAATTACTAACTCAAGAAATTCAAATATCTAAGATCTTACTAAATGTTTCCAGTAGTCAAGGGAAAGTTTTCCTTCCGAAAACATAAAGAAACTTGATTCCTCACCTACTATAGAATTCCTTAAGTTGAGAGCAAAACTGACAGAAGAAAAGTCAAATTTATACAAAATTGATTAGTTTGGAAACAATCACTCCTGTAATTAGGATAGGTCAGGAAAAGTTTCTTTATAAATAATTTATCAGAAACTACTCTATAAAAACCTAGCGAAATGTCAAGCCAGGTGCAATCTTTTTAAACTATCCCTGTATAAATCAATTAAGGTGCTTTATTTTGACACGGAGTGTCAGTATTTACCAAACGTAGATAGACAAGTCCATCCCTGCAGCATGCATTTGCAAATAACTTTACTCATTAATGTTTAATTAAGACAGAGGAAAACTGTCCTTGATATTTTACTGCAATTAGTGCTCTCTATACCCCACTGACTTCTCATGATGAATTACTTTTCAAATGAAAAGTGAAGTGATTAAAACTGGAGACACTCCATCTACTATGCATTGCCCATACCACATTTTAAAGAGGAAAACTAAGTAATACTACGCATAGTGAAAATTGAAGTGAAATTATCTGCTGTTGCCAAATTCAACCATGAAGCTTCATTTTTTATAACGACTCCAAAATTATATAGAATGCAAATCCTAGGCACAATACCAGAACTTTAGGGGGGTTATTTCAACCCCCTCAACTTAAATCATTTCTAAGACTGCATATAAATTATGAAGATCACATAATTTTCCAAATAATGTTCTCATTATTTCACCTGTAGTTTCAACATTTGACTCTTTTAAGGGATTCCGTAATCCATCTGACATGATGTCTTCATTTTATCAGACAACCAACCTAAAAATCAAAATCGCACAACAGCAACAACAAAAAAGAGTGAAAGACTGAAAAAAATCAGTTGACCTATGCAATGTTAAGCATCTAACAGTGATAGCTCTAGAAACATGGTAGAGTTGTTCTATCCCAAAATCTTTCCCACCACCCTTTACTCAAATAATATCTGTAAATCATGGCCTCAATTGACCAAATTATAATGAACATCTTAAGTTTCATAAACACATAGTGAGGAAATATGCACAGACTATTAATATTGGCCTTACTCTTAGATGCTGGTTATGATAACAATTCAAAGACCTTGAGCTATCAAGCAGGCTTACTGATGGAGGACTCTTATCAGAGCCCCTGCTGTTAGTTCTGACAGATTTACCACACACGGCTGCACATGGCTACACTTGTACCCACTCAAGCATATAAGAAGTGTCTAGTACTGAACCACTGAGATTTCGCCTCAGTAATGTTTTAATTGCAGTGTTACTCCAATCCAAAGAAGTTAAGCCTGATAGGAATGTTGCCCACATCATTATTGCTGCTTTCTTCAATGCAAATAATCATATTATTTGAACCTATATACATATGTGAAAATGTTGAGAATGCTCTTTGGATTTCTGAGATTCATTTATAGACAAGATTTTTTTTTTCACATAGAGGAAGTAAACATCCATATATTTTATTAAAGATTTGATAAAAACTATAAAGGAAATATTTATAAATATTTTCTTTATACCTAAGAAATTAAAACAAAAGTTTAAAGAAGGTGAGCACCCTGAAAACCAGTCACATTTCTTTTTATTTTTTGAAAAAAAATTAATATATATGTATATATTTTAAATAAAAATAACACTGGTAAACTACACTGTGTATGATTCAGAAATACAAGCTACCCCTTCTTCAGGTGTTTGCACCACACTACCAAGACACCTATTGTTCTCCACCATAGTCCACTGTGCCCCTGCTCCTTTTCTTCTCCAACCACCCCTTTCTTCTCTTGTAGCCTCAGTTTCACAGTCAGAGTTTTAGGATTTGTTTTAACTAGAAATCTTGGGAGGGAGTTTCCATTCAATTTAAGACACAAATATATACTTGTGTCATGAAATTTCTCTTTTGAAAGTTAGATTATAGCAATAGAAAAAAGTTATTCTATCTAGTATCTACGCCATCTAAGATGTGTGACCATGGATTGCTCCACTGTGGGAGGACATCTGATTTCTTCATTATTTACTGTATATGAGTTATCTGTATTGATAATCCATACACAATTTTATTGACCTTAGTGGAGCAAAGATCCACGTGACAGTCCCCTCAGAGAGCTGGCATCATTAGCCTTACATAAAAATGGCCATACTTACTAATCAGGGCATAAGACCACCCCTGGTCAGGGTGGGCAGTGTGTATCCTGTATCAGCCCAAAGTCCTGCCTACTGGCTCAGGCACTGCATTAGCTGTCCTCCCTAAACTTTAAGTGTGATGACTTCATGTGACTGCTGTGCTTTTTGTACTCATTACCTTCTCAATCTGAGGGAATTTATTTGTCGTCATAGCTGCATAATTGCAACAGTATTATTTTAGGCCTTTGGCATCTTACATGTTCAATTAATCATTGAGAAAAAGAATGATTTGCATAATAAAAAGGAACTTTACAGTTTAGAGATCCAGATTTGAATGTGACCTCCTATATTAATTAACTGGATACTATGTACTTTTAAACTAATAGAATATTGTTACCTATCTTGCAGATAATTTGTGAAGATTGAACTATTATATCTAAACCTCTTAGCTTATGACTGACACACACGTACAGATAGTCAAAGTGTAATATATACTAAAAAAATAGTACAATAATAAAAATGTTCTAAGCATAAATCATAAAAAAATACAAAATTGGTAATTTCCCAGGCCTCCCAGGTGGTGCAACAGGTTAAGTGCAGCGCTGTGGAGCTGTCAGTGGCTGCGGCGCAAGTTCGATGCCCAGCCAGGGAGGTTCCCACATGGTGCAGCAGACCTCTTCTGCCTTGACCCGCTGCTCCCCTCAGCAGTGTATTTCGGTAGATCTGCCTGTTCTGCTCCCCATTCTGTCTGTGGTGAATCCTCTCACCGCCCCACACCTCTAGCCTGCACCCCAGCTTGTATGCAAAAATAAAATACATTTTAAAAAAATTGTAATTTCCCACTGAAATGTCTTAAACATATAGAGGTTTGTGTGACTGTTTGTATATGTATGTATACATTTATTTTAAAATTACTTTGCTGGAAATTAAATGAATGGATAAAATTGGTAATTACAACTTATGTACACCATTTGTAGTATACACATACATATAGTAATTTCCTCATTATATACGTGAAATGAAATTAGCATATTTCATAAATACCAGTAACTAACAGATTGTACATACATAAAATAAAATCACAAAATAATTTGTACACTGTTTACAATGTAAAAAGTTCTTAAAGAATTTTATGTTGTGCTAAGACAAGATAAAATCTGCACTTCTTAATGTTAAATCCATGAAGCCAATACTTAATCAAGTTCTAAAAGTAGAGAGAATCACTAGGAGGTAGAAAGACAATCTTAAACATCATTTTGGAAACTATTTGGGCAATTTGTTTTAGTCCAGAATCACGTGTGGATTCTTTTCAAAAAATATTCAATATCTGCAGATTCTATGAATAAAATAAGCATTTATACAGTCTGTGCACACACCATTCAGTACATGACATTATTTAAAATCACAACACTGAAGGTTCAACAGAATTATTGAGATTCAGATAGATACAATCTTGTCTGAATTTAGAAATCAAATTTAAATGGAGCCAAGACTTCATTTTAAATACTTTGATCCAATTGAAATTTTTGCTCTTATTCTTGAGGTACCGTAGCCTGTGGCCGAACCATTTTTTACAGTTCCTTGGACATCCTATTTGACAATGCTGAACCGCATCTAATAAAATAATACCATTTTCATTTTCAGGTAAATGACATGGTTAAGATTGAGCTCAAAAGTTATCCTTTCATGACTCTTACAATGAATTAATGACAATTTATCTAGATTTATTTCTTCCTTTGAGTGTATATTATGAGGTAAATATTCTGGCAGCGCTTACAACTGAGTTCAAAATTAATCACACACCAACTCAAGATTCTCTCATATTAAGGTATGTATTTGGGACCATCGCACTTCAAAGTCTTCCAAGATTTCTTTTTATTTAGCAGGAGAATTTCTATTTCATTTTTCTTTTCCTTTTTTTTTTTCTTTTTTAAGGCAACAGCCTCACACCTCTAACATTATGGGTTGGTTTTCCTTCCCTGACTTTACATGGTAGAAATATTATCTATGATACTAAAATTAAATGTCTTGGTCCATACTTCCCCTGGATCAAACTTCATGCTACTGTCTAGGCACCAGATCTACTCTAAGTTAATGTGTGAAATTAGAAGAGTTTGCACTTGCACCTTTTGATTTAGGGACCATATATAAAGTTAGTCATTGTGTTTTAAACCACTTGATTATAATGCACACTTTCCTCTTAGTCAGAAGCTATAAAGGTCTCTATTTTTTCCCCCACCATCATTTGTATCCCTCTGTCTCTTAACACTCTTCTTCCCCTCTTAACCTCAGAGCTCTCAGGATATTTACTGATGTCCACTGGTTTTTCATTATCAAATTGTCTGGCATGTGAAAGACAAGTATTTGTTTTTTTCATTCTGGGTTACACTGCTGCCCACAGTTTTCTCAAATTCCCTCCATTTTGTTCAAAATGGCCACATTTCATCCTTTCTGATGGCTCGATAATACTCCATGATGTGTACATGCCACATCTTCACCCAATTGTTAATGGACACGTAGGCTACTTCTAAGCCCTAGCTATTGCAAATATATGTAGAACATATGGGTTTTGTTGTGGAAGGTTTCATATTTTTTGGATATATGTACAAGAGTGGGATTCCTAGACTACATGTCATTTGCATTTTTCAATTTTTAAGTTAGGTCCACTTAGCATTCCATAATGCTTGCACTGGTTTACTTTCCTACCAACAGTGTAATAGGACTCCTTTTTCTCCAAATCACCTTCAGCACTTGTTATTGGTGGTCTTTTTAATTTATACCATTTTCACAACCGTGAGATGGTATCTCATTGTGGTTTTAACCTGAATCTCTCTTATTAGAGATGACAAACTTATTTTCATGTCTTTTGACCTTCTGGATAGCCTCGTTGGGGAATTGTCTATTCATATCTGCACTCAATTTATTCAGTTTTTTAATTGTTTAATTGTATGAGTTTTTTTTTAAGATTTATTCATTTATGCAAACAGAGCTGGGTTGTAGGCCAGAAGTGTGTGTGTGTGGGGGGGTGATGGGTGGTGGTGAGAGGATTCACCAGGCACAGAGTGGGGAGTATAACAGGCGGATTGACTAAAACACACTGCTGAGGGTAGCGGCAGGCAAGACAGGAGAGGTCCGCTGTACCATGTGGGACAGCTCCCTGCTCAGGGATTGAACTCATGCTGCAGTGGCTGGCGATATCTTCAAAGTGCTGACATTTAACACGTTGGGCCACCAGGGAGGCCCATACATTTTCTACATTTTCAATTTAAAGCAATCCCAATTGTTTATTTTCAGAGGTCTCTAAATTAACTTTAGTTCCAATTTCTACGAAGATGATCACTTTAGAAGGATCCATAAGACTACTCAAAGAGAATCGTTCACATGCCATGTCATCTCATATACATTACTACATTGTGCTATCATGCATCAAGTGTAATCTCCAACTTGAGCAAAAATCCATGCAATTATATTGTGCAGATGGGTCTTAAAATTAAATAGAAATGCAAAGTTTGTTATGTAAATTTGGAAATATCTGAAATATTATTGGACTTGCATGGAAGTAAACCTTGACCCTCTTTGAGGAAATGGGAATGCTGCTTAAGGAAAATCATCTTTGCCAGGTATTTACTCAAGATTCTACCACCATGAATTTGCTTTTTCTCAATTTATATCTTCAGTGTGATATAATAATATATCATAAATATATAAAAATTATCCTTCAAATTTATTTACTTTCTATTGTGATGCTGAGAATGTCTTCAATCATAATTAATCCAAATTCTCTTTTCATGGTGGGTGACAAAAAGCTTTGAGGAAAAATTATTAAACATCTTTAGAATATTAAAGATATTATAACTTAGTATTATACTTATTATCTTAATTTTGATATTTATTATCATTTCTCCAGTTTCACACCTACTTTTAATTTATTGCATTTTGCTGTATTATATGTCTTTGTAATTAGTAATAAACCCTTCTAAAATAGTGTATATTATAAATTAATGATTTAATATATTTCATGGAAGACAGATATTTTCATAATGTGGTTCTAACTTATCTCTCCAGTCTTTTCTCCCACCAATCTTTCTTTATTCATATCCAGTAATTTTTTAATCACTTTATTGAAGTATGTTATGTTTTACATATAAAATTGTTCTACACATTTAATGCATACAGTTCAATGAGTCTGAATATAAATACACATCCAGTAAATCATCATGCCAATACATGTTTTATTTCCATCACTTCCAAAAATTTCCTTCTGCTCTCTTTAAGATTTATAATTGTATCAATTATTACTGCTATTATTTTGTGATAAGAGCTTTTAATATAAGATCTAATCTTATTTTATAGTTCTCTGCACATAGTGCTTAAATGTCTTATATTTCCATTGTAATTTTCATGTAAATGGCATGCATAAGGTTGAACTCCAAAGCTATCTTTTCATGACCATCTCAGTGAATTAATCAAAGTAAGCAGCTGAAGTAGCATCAGAGTAAGTGAAGCATACACTCATTGATTTTTGCCTTTTCTTTGATTTAATCTCACTTAAAGTCCGGAATTTATAAGATACTAACACCACATTGTAGAATAAAATAGATGTTATATTTCAAAGAAAAGTTCCAAGATGAATGTTTTCATCTACCACTCACTACTGCATATTTATTTTTTCACTATTACTCATTCTTAACAGTCTTATTTTCAGATTTATTTTAATCGCTTTAACAATTTAAACTAACTTTAAAAGTAAATTTAACTTTCAAATTACTCCGGAACATTGTTTTAACAAATACTAACTGAAGTTAGGTAAACTTGAAATCATCTTCTGGGCAGACATCTATAGTGTGAATGGATCTGCTAAATTGACTCACTAAAATAATCTCTGTGTAATCAGTCTAAATAAGAGTAAGCTTCTCAGGGTAACTAAAGAAAGAAGAAATGTGGGGTAAATCAACCTCCTGTTTTTTTTAGATTCTACCACACAAACGAATGTATTTAATATCCTGAATCTCTCCCAATATCTTCTACTAGAGGAAGTCAGCTTTATTCTACTCTACTTTCAAGTACAAGATAACTGGAACCCAAGCGCTCTATTGAGGAAAAGGCATTTCCTATTTGAGTTCCGACTTGCATATGCAGTTTGTTTGCTTTATTTATTTATTTATGGTCAGGATCACTAGAGGAAGGTATTGGCCCTTTGAAGAATGAACACTTCTGTCATCCTCCATTTCCTATAAGGTGTCACAGCTGTGACAAGGAAGGGTTTATAATGGCACAGTTCGGTGCCTTCATAATTTATTCTCTCTGATTTTATGCTCTTTTAGTCTCCTGCTCAACCATCCACTAACAAGCGATGATATTAGCCAATAAATCAAAGACGTCTGCTTGTCACCGCCAGATGCTTGGCCATATCGCCACCGATTATGAGACGTACAAAAGGACAATTTCATGTAGGGAGCTCAGCAGAGGTGTTCCATTGATACTCTGTTTGATAGGAAAGCAGCGTGAGGTCAATGTAGTAAAATTCAATAACTTTTTTGCCTTACAGCAATGAAGAACTAAGTTGAAATAAAACTGGGAAGTAAATTAGGACCTCACTTTTATTACCATTCTTTTTTGTGATCCTAAATCTCTCCCTTTATCAAGTCAGCGCAGGTTAGAGAAAGTGAAAATATTTTCATGTACTCAGTTCATTTTGCTGAGTCTAAGAATTTATCTTTTTTTAAATGTACCAAGTAGGAGAGTTATGCCCATTGATTAAAACACATATTATTTATTTTAATTAGAATAAATCTAATAAAATGTATCATTTCTAAAACATATTATTATTATTATTATTACAACACATTTTTGCAAATGGTAGACGATTACATGGAAAATACAATAATCTTTACTTTTCTTTACTATTAAAAGCTATTGACTAATTAAAACCGTCCAGTCGTTATTAACTGCTTGTAATTTCCTTCGTGTCATTAATCAACTTACTGATCCACTATAAAGTACATATATCTTTAATGTAGTATAAATCTGTACAGTAACAACAGACTGAATATATGGAGACCAAATGACTCTGCAAGATGTTTTATGAAGTGCTCCTCAAGAAACTATTAATTTTTTTAAAAAGAAGTGTATTTTTTTCCTTCAAATTAAAAGAAATAAAGTAGAAAAGAGATATTGTACTGGTTTTATTTCACAAAAGAAATTTCTGAGAAAATGATTTAAAAAAATTCCTAAGAACTTAATTGTATAAATTGAGTTTATAACTAGATTTTTAATGTACCAATTTTGCTATATTGATAATTTATTACAGAGCAACCCAACAGCTTCTATTTTGCAACTCAAATTTTATATTATTATAGAAGGCACATAAAATTAGGATTTGTTTTCAATTAGAATAGTTGTTGTTAATCTAGCTATCTCTTAAGTTTTTGTTTCCCCTCTCTTCCTTTAACTTTCTAGACCCCTGAAAATGCTGTGATAAGACTTAGAAAAGTGAAGGTGTTATTCCACAGAACCCCAGTTTCCATTACCAACTCTTTTAGGCTAGAAGTTTCTCTTTTAGCTCTGTTCTTCATATTTCCTTCTGTTATAAATGTTTCTAAATTGCTGTCTTCAAATAATAATTTTTGAGTCTCCTCACTGTAAGTGCTTTACCTTTCCAAAAGAACTGTGTAAGGTAAATATGAAACATTTTCAAGTAAAATGTATTTTTGTATATTTAAATACTAAGCAGGTAGCTCATAATTCCATTCAACAAAGATAGTGAGGCTACATTGCTGCTGCTTTTGCTATTTTGTGGTTGCTGTTGTTTTGTTGTTGTTTATACTATGACTTTTACACATTGGTATTCCACTTGATGGTTTTATTTCTTTCCAGCCTAATAGGAATGCAAAGGTGCCATCTATTTAGAAAGTCCTAGACAGCAAATATAATTCGCTTGGAAGTATGTGCTTGAAATCCTCTTTTATTTGTCTAAGCTACAAAATTACTAATTATTATTAAGTATTTAAGTACCACTTTATATTCTGCAAAGTTTTCATAACTATCTTTTTATGTCTCATATTTCTATGAAGTATAAGTAAATTTCTAAGTATATGAAGCACAAGAAATCAAGGAAGAACACTAAAAATATATACTGAACAATAAATGGATAAAGAAAACAGAAACCTCAGGAATATTAAGAAGGTGATAAATTGCAACACAAGAACTTTGGCTTCTATATGACCACTATATAGAATAGGGTTCCTGTTTCATCTATAGGCTGTATCAATTTCAACTGCCCTGCATTAAAAAGAGAAGGAATGATTTAAAATGAAAAGAATGATGGAAACACAGAAAATGACAGGGTTAAAGATTTATACAGTATTTACTCTTAATAACACACTCTTAACAGTAAGTTTATCTGGCTAAGACAACCTATGAGAACAAGAGAATTTTATTGAGATATTCAAAATCATGAAAAATATCATAACGTCCCTTCACAATCATCTGAAGATTATTTTGACTCATCTCTCTATTCCACTAGATTATAATCTAGTTAAGAGTCAAGATAGTGTCTTTAGTTTATTCATTCATGCATTATCCATTCATTCATTCACTGAGCATTCACTCATCGGCTCCAAAGTATCCCTAGCATCTCAGTAAGTGCTCAATAATATTCTTTAAACAAATGAATAATAAATTATTTCATTTTTTCATTATTTGAATGATGGTGCAAAAGTTAATAAACTCTCAGTTCCATAGTTTCAGACTATTATGATGGTATAATATTTTAAATGTATCATCAATGAACCAAATTTAAGAAAAATAGAAACTCCATGTATTATTGCATTCTTTCTTTGAAAATAGAGAGTAAAGTTCATAGGATTCACGTGTTTTCACTGAATCTGATGCAGAACAGAACTACTTAAATGTGTGGATTAATAAAATTTTCAACTATAGCAAAAGGGATTATATAAATCAAAACGGTTGCCATTAAATACTATCAGTTACGTACTGTTATAATCTGGGTGTTAATTTCATTTTAGGTGGTCTGTTCACTTAAGTTATTGCATTTAATACTTACAACCAGTGTCTAATGTTGGAATAGCAACAATCAAATGAAAAAAGAGGGTACTGTATGAAAGATAAACAGGAGGCCTGTGACTGTGCAATCTCGATGAAAACCAAACCAATCACTTTGAATAATTCTGTTTGAATATTCTTTAATATTGATTACGAATTAATTCTCAATCATAAAGCTTTTATTTGTATACAGATTTTCACAATTTTCCATAGCTAAATATCAATGCTATCACCCATCAGTCTAGATTCTTCTAGATACTCACTTAAAGAGTACTTGACAACATTTTAAAATAATTTTGCAAGCTGACCTGCACTTTAACAAATGGACTGGTCATTATTCAAAGATAATGAATAGAGAAATTATTTCCTAAAAACAATGTAGACAATGCACCAAATAAGTATAAATAAGGGAAAAGTAGTATATATTTAAATACAAGGTTATAAACACAATTCCTTTAAATACTCTTATCTGCTTCTGAATTTAACAAAGGTTTGGCATTTGATCAGAATGAAATGAATAATAACTATAGGCTTTTTTTCACTTTTGTGAAAGATCTTTTGGTCCTTTGCTTTCCAATGTATTTTGCTTTATTTGAAGTGAGAATTCCTTCCTTTGACACCCTTTTCCTATACATACTTAAACGAACTTTGTGAAAATGGCTAAGAAGATATTTTTCACCCCTTTAAGCCAAGTTCTGACCCTTTGTGTCATTCTCTGAAGGTTGTATTTGAAGATATTTGAAGACCATAAACTATAGTTGACTTAAGGTTTAGAAAGAGAGCAGAAGCATAAATGGTTTAAATCGTTCAATTAAACCATAACCTCTACTCAATTCCATTTTCAAAATGAACACTTAAATCATGGATCTAAAAAGTGAAAAATCTGAGTCAATTCACAGTGGGACCCATCTAAAATCTTATTCTGGGATTCTTTGTAGCACACATTCATTGCATAGAGATTCTGTAAGTTTTCTCTTTTTGGGAGTAACAGACAACTCTCCTAAGAGATTTGAAAGATGTTGGGGCTATTACAAACACCCTCACTAAAACAACACAATTTACTTATTCATAATAGGAAACCAGGAATTAAAAACTTTTGTTATTAATATAATATTGGTATATTTTTTCACAATAATATCTATTAGCGAAAGCATTTCAATTGTACAAGTAATTTGTTCAACTGACATCATGGCTTTTGATGTCTATAATATCTAATCTGGGATGGCTCTGGATAGTAGACAGTTTAACATATTTTACCTACTAAAGTATAATTTTCTCATGCAAAAATTATCTACATGTCATCATGGAAACATCCAGAATTATAAGCCAAGTTGCTTCATTTAATATTCAACAATGCCATTAATTTCACTGAAGATTTGTTACTAAAGAAAATAGTTATTTGACTGTAGGTTATATTTCACATTTTTTTCCACAGAATTTTTACTTTGTTCCAAGTGCAATTGCAATTTATAGACTTTACAACTGGTGACTGTTACATGGACTGTAACATTCTGTGGAGGTCAGACATTAAGCTGACAGGCAAAAGTAATTAATTACATTCTTTTAACAATCTTAAAGACTCTGAAAGTTGACCCTTCCCCAGTCAGTCCTCTAGATCAGATGAGAACCCAGCCATGTAACTGATGGAACCAGTGCTTTACCTTTGTGATCTTCCTACCAAAAAGTTATAAACCTAGTTTAATCATGGAAACAACATCAGGAAAATCCTAACAAAATCCCAACAAACATGCTATAAAATGCATGACAACTACACTTCAAAAACACCAGGTTTATCAAGAACAAGAAAGTTGGAGAAACTGTCAGACTCAAGAGAAGTCTAAGGAGACACGATGACTTAACATGATGTGGTACCTTAGATAGAATCCTTTAAAAGAAAAAAATAAAGACCTTAGGTGAAAACAGAAATCTGAACAAATTATGGGATTTAATTAATAATAATGAATTGCTGTAATAGGTCTACTAGTTGTATGTGGCATACTAAAAGAAGATGTTACTAACAGAGAAAAAAATGGCTGCTGCGTATGAAAACTGTTTAAGTCTAATCTTTTTTAAAGAAAACAAAAATCTATTGAGGAAAAGGCAAAAATAGTGTTCCTTTATAAATTGTAATATAAGTAAATAGACTTGCCATTTAAGGATATAAGATGAATGAGGACTCCATACATTTTTTAGGCAAACTCCCAGTTCATAATTTTGAGTTTAAATATGAAAGAATGGAAAGTGTTAAGTGCCATTCAACTGCATGGTGACTTTAGGGGAATGAGAGTTGGAGAAAAGCATTCAAAGAATGTCTTTCCCGTGGAGCCTAGTACAGCACTTATGACACAGACTTTGGAGTCAGGTGAGTGTAAACTGGTGCCTAACTTGCCTTACTACTTCCTGATATTAGGCAAGATTATTAAAAATTTCTCAAAGCCTCCTGTTTATTCCTTCTGAAATAAGAACTCTACTACTACCAACCTCTAACCTTTATGATTGCAACATATTGCACAGTTATTTTCACATAAATTTAATCATTACTTTAGAGTTCTTGGTTAGAATTATCATTATAATTTGCATACTGCTGTGCCACAAAAACGAAATTTTGGGGTGGGGAGAGGGCATACTCCAAAAAATATGAGACTAGGATTCATGCTAGGTTTAATGTCACCTGATTAGACTATCAATCAATATACAAAAAGACAGACAATTCCTGGTTTTCATCTTTCTTCACTCATAGGCCAAAACTGTAGCAGAATGATTGTAAAACAAACTATTCTAAATAAAGAAAGATAACTGAGAGTCTAGTTAACTCAGAGTCCAATGTACAGGATGTTTACTTTGTGCCTCTGGAAGTAACAATCCCTATGGAAGGGAGGGAGATGAAACTGGCCCACTAGAAGGACAAAGTGAAGCTGAGAACCTGGCACTTGATTTATATTCACTTGGAGCTACAGAAATAGAGATGACTAGTAGGCATGGCATGCATTGTGTCAAAATAACTGTGCCTTTACCTACTTGCTCCAATGAGTTCTTCTAGGAGGGTGGTATAGGCAATGCACCATGCCTACCCCATTCTAGAAGGCACAGCTTAAAGGTAGAGGAAATCTAGGAGAACCAGCATCAGACTATGACACTAAGGTTAGACCACTGGGATTTCAGGCTGTCTTTTGCTTTAGCTAATGTTACTTTACATAACAGTGTTTATTTTATATCTTTTACATGAGCTCTAATAATTATTGTGTTATTTTTTTAAAACAAAGCAGGTTTAGTTTCATTTGGATCTGCTCTTGCAAAGATGTATTAGGAAATATTCATTAGGGGAAAAAATGTTAACATCCTAATAGCATCTTACTTAAAGCATAACATGTGCAAACTGAAACCCCTCATAAAGATGGATTTTCCCAGGTTGATATTTTATTGATTTGTCAATAGAAATTATTGTTTCTTAACAGCAAATCACATATTATTAAACAATGATCAAATGACAACCACTGACTGTATAAGCAGTAATTCAGCTGAAAGTTAGAAATACAAGGTTAAAGGATTAAGCAATCATGTGCAGTTTCAGAAGAGCTTAAATAAATACTGGAAGGTTAACCCATTGCAATTGGGTATAGTTAGCTGATTTCCATCTTCTAGTAGTCACACGTTAGTCTCAAATTGTTACAAACAAAGCAAAAGCAGTAAGAGATGATTTTAAGATCAAATAGCCTCATAGCCAGAGTGAACACATGGATAACATTTCCCCCAAGATAAGGAAAAAAATGTCGGGTGCAGTGACTTTTAAACAATGGCCAAATAAGGTTACAATAAAATAAATCAGAGAAGTGAGATGGTTTAATGGCTTTTTAATGAGCCTAATGTTTTCTGTTTTAATGAGCCCTCTTACATCAGCTTTAATCATTTTATGAGAATGAGAAATGATTGAGAAATGGCTTGCATTAATTCAATTTTCTGTTCAGACTTCCCACAAGCCATTATGGCACAGTGGCTAATGGGAGTCAACTTGGATAAGTGGGAACTTGTGTAATAGGACAAGGCTCAGCTAAATTTAGTTAGACACTTGATATGTTAACTGGTGATAAGGTTATATTTCCTCATTTTTGCTAAATGTGCACACCAACTGCCCACTAAGTATTTTAACACTATAGCACATGCAAAAGTTAATTAGCTTAGTTCAAGTGAACTACAAATGTGTTCTAATTAATTCTACAAAACTGTGTTAAAATTTTCCTATCTTTTTATTTGTGACACATCAAGATTAAAAGTGAACAAAAAAAAAACCCTGAGGTTTGAAATATATATCATTGATACTATCTGTGCTTAACACCATACTAAGTCTTTGTAATGTAATACACAAACATGTAAGGTTATAAATTTCATACTACCTAGAAGTAATAATAGATAAATTCTGCAGTTCAATTTCAAAGTATATGTGTAGTATCTTGACTCTATATAAAACTGTCAGGAGAAAAATATCATTCTAAACAAAAATAAATTTTAAAAAATGATCATGTTCTCTGATACAGTATTCAGAATTATTTTCCATAAGTAATAGAAACCAAGTCTTACTAATTATGTTACAAAATTATTAAAACAAAACAAAACACTGCATGGCACACTGAATTAACAGGAAATTTCAAGAACTACAACGAAAATCATGGGTAAGAATAAAGAAGTTTGCAGAGCAAAAGTCCAATGATATAATCCCAAGCAGTAAGTCTGAACTCCAGAGGTTCTGTAAGAGGCCCTGCTGCTAGAGCCATTGCCAGTCCCAGAAACTACATAGTGCTGTAATTACAATGATGCGACAGTCAGAACAGATTTCAGCATTACTATCTCAATACAAAATCTTTACCAGGTGTGAAATTGGCTAAGATTCATTCTGAAGCCTGCTTCCTAGATGTAAGAGAACTAAAAAAGTGAGTACCTGACATTTTCAGCCTGCTTCATGCCTGCTCATCCCACAAAATTTAGAAAACCCCAGAAGTAGCAAATGAGGCATAGAAGTGCAGAAAGAAAAGTACAGCTAGATATAAATTATATATAGAATGAGAGGGGGGGAGGGAGGGAGGAAGGGAGGAAGGGAGGAAGAGAGAGAGAGAGAGAGAGAGAGAGAGAAAGAGAGAGAGAGAGAGAGAGAGAGAGAAGGAGGGAAGGTTAATGTGTAATAATTTTAAGAAGCCAGAGAGTAGTAGCTTCTCCAAAAATCCAGTACACTCCAAAAAATACTTCCTCATTTTGAATTTGTACTTGCAGTTGCATTTGCAACTTTACTATTTAATTTCAAGTGGGATATTCCAAAACTTCCATGTGATAGATGACATATTTAGGTATCTATGTGAAGACACAATGGGAGGAAGGAAGGAAGAAGAGAGAAGCTAATATTTCCTAAGGTCAAGTAGGTGATAAATATTTAGCAACTCTTTTTCAACAGGCACTTGTCTTTAAAGATTTGACAATCTTTAGGGAAACAAGTAACTCAATGAAAAGTAAATTATAATTTATTCAAAATTCTACATAATTTGTTCTAAGTTATGAATATAAAAAAGAGACTGTATCTATGGCAGAAGACACCATTTTCATTTGGATATAGAAGAGACAGTTTCTCAGGCAAATATTAAAATGCAAAACAAAACAAAGATATTAAAGTAGCAACAAGATGGTAAGTTTACTTTTTATAAGGTGATTTAAAAATAATATATAGTGAGAGTATATAATTTTTATTGATAAATGAAAAATCCATCGCATCTAGTCAGGATACTTTGCCATAGTTTTCACTTTTCCAAGTAGTTCTAAATACACATACCTATTTTATATATGTATATGATTCTTAACTTAGTAGTATGCTATAAAAAAGGAACTGTGGCAATGAAACATGAGGGAGGGAAAAAGAGCATGAAGAAACTAAGGGAGGTTAAAAAAAGCCAACAGCAAAATGAAGATAGAATACTTAAACATGTCACTAAATTAAGTAACTGCAGAGCACAAAAGAAGATAATATTCTGAACTGGAATAACAGGATTGTTCCTCAAGGAGTGGATAGGTGATTCACCTAAAATTCACCAGTGGAGATATCCCCACGCCTGCTCCTCAGTAACAATCCTGAACTTTCATTACTCTTTCTGACCCTCAGTTTCCTCACTGGCAACTCAAATTTTCCTTCTATAATCATGATCAAAGAAATTGATCACAAAATATTGTATACCACTTCCTTACTTCTAGTCTTTGAAGAGTTTCTTCCTATGCAAATCCAATTTAACCACTTAAGTTTTTAATCCATTCCCAAATATCTTCCCTAGTCTTCTGTGACTCCTTTTCTTCCTCCATTTTAGTTATAAACAAACTTAAGTGTTCCACTCTCCACTCCCTGCCCTACCTCATCATCACTTCTAGCTGATAGCAAAACTTTCTCCTCTCCAAGCTATTTAAAATGTGTGAAACATTTCCACCATTTTCATTCCTCCCTACCTGTCCTCTTCTCAGCCCTTAAAATTAGATTTCTGCTATCAAAGATTTTGACAGTATTCTCATTAAATTCTCTAATGAGTTCCTAAATGTCAAGCTTAGAAGCAACTGCTTAATATCGCTCTGATTGGGGTTACTTGTTACATTTTGGCATTGTCAATCACTCCTATCTTCCAAAAGCTCTCAAGTCACTCGGTTACAATGATATTGAACTGCTGTGGATTTCCTCTCACAGACCCTTTTTATTTCTTCCTTGACTCCTCTTTAGTTCCTTTTTTCAGTCCAACATCACCTTTTAAGAGTTTGTATTGCCATGACTTCACAGTCCATATTGTTCTTCTGACTAAAGATTCTCTTCTTGCGCGATCTAGAAGATTTCATATGTTCAAGTATGTACTCTATGCTGAGAAAGTCTTTCCTAGCTTTAGTCCCAACCTTTCCCCTGGCCTTCCTATATAGTATGTTCCATAACTGCTACACATCTGCAGCTAATTATTACAGAGATAACCCAATTCCAAAGAATCAAACAAAACTTACTGTCTCTCTGCTAAATCTTCTCCCTTCTAGGATGTGTTTATATTTGTGTGACAAATGACTGTCCTATCACAAGCTCTGCCAATTTCTCTCCTTTGTCCCCACTAGTAATTGCTCAGCACAGCCTACCACCTTGCCTATTAAATGCTTTCAGGTCCACAGTTTCCTCCTCCATCACTACTACATCCCTCTGGATTTATTTCGTTATTGCTTCTTACACCTGGCCTACAAACAACACTCATAAAAGCAACATGGTCCATCCAGTTCACCTATAATTAGGTTTATCTCTGTGCATAAACAACAGAATACACATATTAAGTACAAAATATCAGTTCTTTCTTGTTGTGTAAAGATTGGTTTATATAAACTTAATGTTTATAAATTTCTTAAATGTGTTTATTAAAAGAGAACAGGCATTTGCTTTTAAATTCCACTTGTATAACTAAGAATACTTTCAACGAGCATTTTGAAAATTGAGCCCTAAGTACAAACAACAGTGTTCTAAAATATTTAATGTAAGCTTCAGAAAAATATTTCAAAATTTTAATTTTCAAAATTAAATAATCCTGAAATACCCAGTTACTATAGTACTTACTAAAGCATTTATTATGGTAATGTGTACCAAGACTTTGAGGAGTATATCATAACTTTCATATTTCATAAACAGATTTTATTGTTGTACTTGTTTACTAAAAACTATTAAGTAAGCCATTTAGAGTAATTTTATAACATTATTTTAAAATAGCATTCTAAAGTATTTTCAGAAACAAACTATTCTTAGGTCTAAACATGTTTTTAGCTGTCATAAGTCAAGATTTTTTATATTGGGCCTCCCTGGACGCCCAGCCAGGGAGAATCCCACATGGCGCGGCGGACCTCTCCTGCCTCACCCGCTGCTCCCCTCAGCAGTGTACTTCTGATCTGCCTGTTCTGCTCCCCACTCTCTCTCTGGTGAACCCTCTCGCTGCCCCACGCGTCTGGCCTGTACCCCAGCTTGTATGTATAAATAAATAAATCTTTAAAAAAAAAGATTTTTATATTCACCAGAAATTAGTTGCTAGTCTTATGTAACTATATTGATTTGTGAACATCAAATTAAGATGTTTGGAGTATGGGGGCTCCCTGCTGGTCTCCAGGTTAAGTCTCAGGGCTATCACTACTGTAGTCTCAGTTTGATCCCCAGTCAGGGAGCTGACCCACATGGCACAGCAGACCTCTCCTATCTTGCCTGCCGCTCCCCTCAGTAGTATATTTCAGTAGATCTGCCTGTTCTGCTCCCCACTCTGTCTCTGGTGAATTCCCTCAGCACCCCCCCCCCACCTCTGGCCTACACGCTAGGTGAATGCATAAGTAAATAAATCTTCAAAAAAAAAAAAAAAAGAAGTACAGCACTAGGCTGGAATAAATTAGTGAGACGATAAATTAAAATATTTATCGTTGTTGTTGTTACTATTATTTTTATTGTTATTAAAAAGTGATTACTCAGGGAATCTAAAAAAATGTGTTTTAAAATTCATGCTTAATGCAGCCTAAATTCAATATTCTTGCTTTAGTCTACTGAAATACATATTCATGTATAATTCAGACACCTCGGTTAGCAGAAGCATATGGTGGATTTTAGGAGATGGTAAGGATAAACCTTTGGAGGCCTGTTCAATCTGTAATTTCACCCTGACTCTTACAGAAAGACAGTGATTCTCTTAAGTCTCAAGCAATCTTGAAAGAATGTAGAAAGTTACTACACAATTGGATCTGGTTTGCATAGCCCCATACTTACAAGCTGTGTAGCTGAAGTCTATCATTTTGGTGGGAGGAACGTAGAAATTGGTCCAGATGAATACCTATACATTATTTTTCTGTACTCCTATATTCCATTACATGAATATAGAGCTATTAATTTTCTTTCAGGATAAAAGTGTACCTCAAAATCACAAGTCAAAAAGTACAGAATTAGCAGTCATAAAACAAAAGGAAAGCACAACCCTTAGGGAAGATTATAGGAGGGAATAGTCCTTAGACTTCAGCATTTACATGAAAACATACAACTAATACATAAAAACATGCATCTATAACACGGTATTGTAGAATATTTCAAAAATAGGTAAAATGAAAATAGTATAACAAACTACCAAGTACATATACAAAATAACTCATGGTGAATGTTATCATCTGTGTCCTCAGACTTTTCTTAAACCTGATTGTTTTGAAGTAAATTTTAGATCAACCTGTCTGTAAATATTTTGTCTGTTTTCTAAAAAATGCTCATTTTTAAAATATAAACAGAACCATTTTTCTATTTTTTAAATGTAACAGAATGGTTACTAAATATGAAAAAATATAAAGCCAGAGTTTTAAGTTTGCTAATTATATTATCAATTTATTTTAATAACTACTCTTTCAATAATTAGTAATTTAGTAATCAGTTTTAATTTAAATTTTATAATTTATTTATTTAGATTTGAATTTTTTAAGAAGTCTATAAATTGGAAATTGTTGATTTGCCCTTTAGTTGCTTTTTCCTCTGTAAGAGTTCCTTCAGTTCACCTTGGACCACATTTCTTTTTCTTTTTTTTTTTTTTAAATATTTATTTTATTTATACATACAGGCTGGGGTACAGGCCAGAGGTGTGGGGAGGCGAGAGGGCTCACCAGAGACAGAGCGGGTAGCAGAACAGGCAGATCAGAAATACACTGCTGAGGGGAGCAGTGGGCGAGGCAGGAGAGGTCTGCCGCACCATGTGGGATTCTCCCCGGCCAGGCCTCGAACTCGCGTCGCCGCTGCCGACGGCTCCACAGCACAGCACTTAACCGCTGTGCCACGGGGGAGGCCCCATTTCTTTTTCTTGTTTCTTTCCTTTTAAAGACAATAGCATACTTGTCTTCAAGAACATCCCATAGTCCTGCTGATTCCTCACAGTTACTTATAACTTATGTCATATTTTTGTGTTTGTTGCTATCTTACTCCAGCATTTCAGTGAACTGATAAAGTACCCATTTTTATGACTGCCTTTCAATGTTTTCCTCTTCTAGTCTTTCCAAGACTATTTTTCACTACGGTGCATTTACATTGTACCCATTTGTTACCGAGCCACATTTCAATACACACGTTCACATGCACTTCACTCTACTTAAAAACAAGCAAGTGAGAAAAGTGGAAATATCGGCAAACTGAGACCACCATCATTCTACACACACCCAATCCAAGTCTGCATGTGAAGCATGAGTCTGTGTCTATTAATTTTTTTCCCTTCTCACAGGGGAGAACCTCCTGTCCATCTGAGCATTTTAGTGTGTAAAGATACACGTTGACCATAATTAGTACCTTAAATGCCCAGTGATGAAAAGAAAGATTAGTGACATTTTACATAGACAAAAAGTAAAGTCTTACATTGACAGACTATGCCATGTCAAAATATGCCATTTTGAAATAAGGATTATTTTCAAACAAAGACACTTGTAAAACAGCAAGTTCAAGGCACTTCTGACCACCCCCTTTTCCTCCTGAAAGCATGAGATAAAATCCCATGTAGGAGACAATCTCCTAGACCGAGGCAAAAACAACTCTTATTACCAGAGATGGGCAGATGAAACTGAAAGAAACGTGTAGAAGCAGACTTTATTTTTAAAAGTTTGTTTGTTAAAATGACTTTTCTTCTTTTTTCTCTTCACAGGTGTTTTTATTACCTTTCCACAAATATTCTGTGTTCGGTCTAGCATATGTACACTTAAACCTAGCTACTTCCTTGGATGTTTATTTTCTTGTGCTGCCCCCCTGCCCCCATCCCACCCAGGTACATGTGAAACTCTGTATGCTTTTCTCCTTTTAACTTTTTCTATATCAAATTAATTTTCAGTTGCAGATGGACAACCTAAAGGGTAAAGTTTTGTCTCCCCTACAGTAGCCTACCCCATCTTAAGGCATACTGTGACTTATCTAAACTTTTCTGGCCACAGTCATTCCTCCCATCCTCCTAGCAGGGTTTTGGGAAATGGAAGCGGGAAAAGGAATGAGAGGTTGTGGGAAAGCTGTCCTTAGAAAAAGAGATTACTTCATCTCTTCCTATGGCAAAACCAAACAAGATGGGATTCCTGCAAATCCCTTGTGGAAACTGGGAAAGCTAAGAAGAACAAAAGGCCATTGTTTGTTTCTTCTAAGTTTGCTGTCTGTATAAGCATTAATCTTGCTATGATAACTCTGTGACTATATGAACAGGAAAGAAGAGTATTGGAAAGGATGACAGGGAGTAGGGAGGCAAATCTGGGGAGTACCCTGTTCTCCCATCCTTCAGGGGATCCAAGGTGCATATTTCTTAGCACCAAAGGATCACAGGAGGAAATCATGGCTCAAGTTGTGAGCCAGTATCTAACACACCCTGGATACCAACAAGACTGAAATGTTCTGGAGAGAAAAAAGCTGTACAAAACACTCCTGATGACTGTAGCTTAGGGAAGTAGGAAGCACATTATGGCCCTCGGATAAATTCATACATGTCTTACTAGTGATATGTAAAAACTACCAAAAGAAAATTGACCAGGGGGCAGTCAACTGAGTGGAGATATTTGTCTCCTTTCTATTTCATCTTCACCTGACTAGCACATTGGTAAAGAGGGGACTTTAAGATAAAGGAGGACGATTCAGAGACAGAAACACCTCCCTCCAACACCCAACCTCCAACATCCCCACAGCAGGCAGGCCTTCAGCTTATGTTGACATGGGAAGAAGATGTAATTTAAATAGGATGAAAGAAAAGTTTCACATAGATTGAAGTGGACTTTAACTGATCACAGTGATTGAAAATTGTTAAATCTGCCAGAGATGTCAATAAGGACATTTTGACAGACCGCAGTTGAAAGCAGACAGTGTAGAAAAATAAACTCCTCATGTTGATACCCCCACTGAGTTGAGACTACTCAATAAACGAGTTTTGTGTGATTTTAATGAACAACATGGTCCCTAAACACATGTCAATTCCTTCTGGGACTTAATCTGAAAAGAACAATCTGTTGTAGCTTGGGGAGAAAAACTGGCTGTGTCAGACTTACTGAGAGAAAGTATGCTTGTCTGCAACACAGAGTCATTCTAAGGAACTGTCAAGACGATTTTGATCTTGCACAATTTTCTTTTGCATGCTTTGCTATGCAATCCTTCTGTAATATGCAACTTCTCTACAGACCCCCAACAAATGGGCTGATTTTCTCATTTTTTTATTCAAGAGGTTATAACCTGACTTACCTAGAATGTCAACCTGATATAAGGTGACCAACTATCATGATTTGCCCAAAGTTGAAAGGTTTTTGAGGCATGGGACTATCAGTACTAAAAGTGAGAAAGGGCTTGGAAAATCTAAAAGAACTGGTAAATCATCTAATCTTCTTTGTCCTCTGAAGGATTGGTCTCCCCAAAATGGACAGAGTAAGCATTCCTGAGATGTGTCACTTTGGCATGTGGATTATTTCAAGGCCCTGTAGACCCACAGGAATATTCAACTGCCTTAACTAATTAGAAGAATGAAAATTGGGGATATTAGCCAGAATCAGGACTTTTTAATATTGGTCATTCAACCATCACATTTAATTAGATTTTTTTTTTTTGTAAACTAAGGTAATGTCGGTTTACAACACTGAGAATGTATGTTACTACACCACGCCCACCACCAAAACATCAATAATCCTCCACCAAAGAATTAGGATTTTCCCTGGATAAACTTTCTATTGGAAAAACCTATCTATAGAACAGGGTGACCATCTAATTACAGAGCATCTGATGATCATCATATTAGTTACCTTCTTCCCACATCACGTGCGCCCCCTGCTTTCTCCTTGAAGCCTAATCCCCTATCCCATTCCTTAGCTCAGGATATATACTGCCCCACCCCTGCCAATTCGCATCACTGTCTTTGTAATCCAACATTTGTCTAGATTCCCCACACACATGTAATTACATTTGATTTGTTTCATTTCCCTAATCTGTCTAATGTTAATTTGATTGCTGACCAGTAACCAAAAGGACCTAGATGAGTAGGGTGAAATTTCCTCTCCTTCCTGAATCTTAAAGATATTAATTTCCTATTGCTGATATGGCAAATTAACACAAATTTAGTGACTATATACAACACAAACTTATTATTTCACTGTTCTGGAGATCAGAAGTTCAAAATGGGCCTCACTAGTCTAAAATCAAAGTGCTTGGGTTCTGTGTTCCTGTTGGAGGCTTTAGAGGAGAATCCGTTTCTCAGCTTTTACAACACCTAAGAACTACTGTATTTCTTAGCTCTTTGCTCTACATCATTCCAATTTTCACTTCCATCATTACATCTTCTATGATTCAGGCTTCTCTGTCTCTTAACCCACATGAATAATTTTGATTAGACTGGGTCAATCTGGATAATCCAGATAATATCCCCATCTGAAGATGTACAAAATTACTTTTTCCATGGCATCATATTTTCAGATTCTCATTGTGACGACATCTTTGGGGGCCATTATTCACCCTAAGAAATTTAACATTAAAGAGATGCTTTTTAAATGACTAAATTTTTCTCAAGAAAATTTCATCTATACCTATCTAAAACAACTCAAAATTTTTGTAAGATTATATGATTTAGAAAACAATGCATATGTCATGATTTATTAGATCAATTCATTTGGGCAATTTTCTACCTATTTCTGCCCAGATATTTATACTTTCATTTTATGATGATAAAACAATTCTATCCTTGATGGCCAAATTTTCAGGAAGGTCAAATTTATAGTATCTTAGCATTTTACTTGCTTGAAATATAGCACTTCTATAAAACTTTCTCACAAAATATTCACAACTGGAATTAGCTTAAAAATGAAAATCTCATTTGGTTTTTTCCATAATGGATATTTTTAATCTTTAAACTCAGCTATTTTATAACTTCTGGTTATTTTCTTAAAAATGACATTAATTTTATTTTATTACAAAGACAAGTACCTCCTGAAATTTAAAAATGTTCTTTCGGCCTTCCCTGGTGGCACAGCAGTTAAGCGCTGTGCTGTGGAGCTGTCGTTAGCGCTGACGTGAGTTCGATGCCCCGCTGGGGAGATTCCCATATGGTGCGGCAGACCTCTTCTGCCTTGCCTGCTGCTCCCCTCAGCAGTGTGCTTCTGTCGATCTGCCTGTTCTGCTCCCCACTCCGTCTCTGTTGAACCCTCTCGCTGCCACACGCCTCTGGCCTGTGCCCCAGCTTGTACGCATGAATATATAAATCTTTAAAAAAATTAAAAAATAAATAAAAATAAAAATGTTCTTTCTTGTTACTAGCAAAAGATGTTACAGCATCTTCACATCTAAAGGTGCTAACAACTGGGCATCCCTGGTAGCCTCGGAGTTAAGTCTTAGCACTATCACTGCTATGGCCTGAGTTCGATCCCTGGGCAGGGAGCTAACCTACATATGGGGCAGCAGACCTCTCTTGTCTTGCTCACTGCTCCCCTCAGCAGTCTATTTCAGTAAATCCATTCTGCTCACCACTCTGTCTCTGGTGAATCTTCTCACCACCGCTTGCCTGGCCTACTCCCCACTTCTCTTACAAAATAAATATTAATAAATAAACATGCTAATAACTAAATAATTAGGGCCTGAATTATAGTAACTAGTCTTAAAACCCTACATAAATTCCAAGGACATTTAAGAGAACTGTCATATTTCATATACTCTCTTTCCCTTAATTTCATTTATTCATTAAATAAATATGTTGTGTTTTTATACCACATGCAAAGTATCTCAAACAAGAAACAAAATCCTTTGAAGGTAGGACTGAGTAGTGGTTTGAGCATAGGCTTTGAAGGAAGACAGGTTTGGTTTCAAATTCCTGCTACTGGAGCAAGTAAACTCCTACCTTCAGTCTTAACCTCATAATTAATGTCAATTGTGAGATCTCAATTATATAACACATTGAAAATCTTAGCACGATGCATGGGCTATTGCTTTATTCTCTACATGACCAAATACAGTGCTAAGCAATTTACAATCCAAACCCCTCATTGTTTTATTAAATGATACCTTATTGTCATTATATCTGCCATCAAGACTCCCAATGAAACTGGAACTCTATCAAGATTTTAATATGACTCACTCAAAAATTTATTAATTACTGAAAGTAATTTATTAACTGATATGATCTGGGGGTCCAGAGACAGTTTTTAATATTTTTTAAAAGATTCATTTTTTTATTTATACATCCAAGATATAGGGTGCAGGCCAGAGGTGTGGGGGTTGAGAGGATTCACCAGAGACAGAGTGGGAAGCAGAACAGGTGGATCTACTGAAATACACTGCTGGGAGGCACAGCAGGAGAGATAGGAGAGGTCTGCCGTGCCGTGTGGGTTAGCTCCCTGCCCGGGGATTCAACTCTGGCTGCAGTGGATGGCAATAGCTTGATAGCACTGAGACTTTTAACCCCTGTGCCACAAAGGAGGCCACTACTTTTTAATATTTTAATGCTATAAAATCATCTCAATATTTTATTTAGCCATGAATTCTGAATATTCATTTCAAGTTTCTTCATTGAATTTATAGAAGAAAAATACCCTATTCAGAAATTCTCAGAGCATCTATGAGTTTTTGCCAGAGTCCCTTTCAGTTCTTCAATAAGGAAAACTTACTTGGTTCTGGGTGTTTAGAGGAAGGAAACAAACTATTTTTCACATAATGTTTTAAGTAAAAGTACTTTTAAGTACAGAATATAGATTATTTTAATGCTGAATTCATTTTTTTAATTGAGGTAATGTTAGCTTGCAATATTATTGGTGTTTTGGGAGAATAGAATCCTTCCACCCCAACCCCAGTCAGTTATTATCACCATAGTGCACCCACGATCCATAGTCCACTGTGTTCTCTTCCCTCTTTGTCTTCCCCCTCTTCCCCCTCACCCTCCGGATGCTCCAGTTCTATGGTCAGATTTCAAGGGTTAGTCTAAAAGGTAGATATATACCATGAGCTAAAACAACCATGAACATTAAAACAAATAAACCAACTGAAGTTACCAGAAATATGTGTATAATATAGTTATAGAGAAGGTGATATTTCACAAAAGGAACGGAATAAAATCTTATATAGAATTAGAAGGGACAAAATAGATGACTTTTGACATTGTTTTTGTTTCTGTTGGCTAGTTGATAGGTTCGATATGTTCAAGTACATAATTCCCATTCTTGGTGTTTGACAAAATTTTCAGAATTATAGCCCTTGTAATTTATCTTTCAGTACCCAGTCAAATCAACAAGCACAATGTCTTGTGAATGAAGGTACACACACTTAATACTAGGCCCAACCTTCTTTTAGACATTGCTACCTAGAGGGACTGAGTTCCTGGAAAGAGACAAAAGACCAAAGACACTTCGTGTCAGGTTTAAGAATTCTGATCAACTTTCTTAAAGATCTCCTAATTATGCTCTCATTTGGCCATAAATGAGTTATACCCAAACATCAGAGGAATATACCATCAACAGATTATTTTGTTAATTTTCAGCAATTGTGCAATTTTATGTTTACTAGTAAAAGTAACAACAACCAATACAGATATTTAGAACATTTTTTCTGTATTTTATGAATTGAAGAGAAGACAAGTATTCTGTTCAATATTTCCTGATGCACCACTTTAACCTATACCAACAAGCACTTTGATTAGGATCTATGTGGTTTGTTCTGGAACCTAAAAGAAACTACTGGGAAACCTCACAAATCTAATATTCAGAAAATCAAATTATGTAAAATAACACAAGGCCACCATATACAGAACACCAATGTTGGCATAATGGGTAGTCATTACCAGAAACAGACTATAGTGTATCATTCAAAATAAATATAATAGGTTTAATTCCAACATATAAAATGTGGTGTCAGTCAGACACACAGAAAAACAGAACAGGCTGCAAAGGGCCATATTATGAAGATTAAAGATCCAACTGGTGTCCATGGAAGAAAAGTAGAGTGTTTGACTAAGACTGGCAATAAAAATCTCATTTAAGGTTAGTGATGTTATAATGAGAAAAGCCATGTATTAGTATAATAAACTAGTCTGATGTGAGGTAAGATCATATATAGATAGAACAACTGTTGTCTCTGTACTGAACATACAGACTTTATTCTCATTATTCCCTGAATAACACAGTAGAACAACTATTTACATAGCATTTGCTTTGTATTTGGTATTTCAATTACTCTAGATATGATTTAAGACATGTAAAAGGTTGTGTGTACATTATATGCAAATAATCATCAACAGTGTAAAATTTTGCAGCATCCACATACTTTGGAATGGGGGGAATCATGGGACTAATCCCCATGGACAGTGGGGACAACTATACTTCCACATGTGGGTGGAATGGCTCCATAAAAAAACAAAATCAAGAAATGGCAGAGTTAATATTCTCAAGTGGTAAACTTTGCAATATGGAATTTCTTAACAGACCTTTTGGCAATTATTTTGTTTACCTTTCTTGCCTTATTGTCACTGAGAAATGTCAAACCCTAATCCTCCAAATATAAATTAAAGTCAATGCCCAACAGACTGAAGTGAAAAGATCTCTCTTGAAATACAGAGCAAAAACAGCATTCTAATACATCAATTTTTTCAGAATGTCCCAAAGTTGATATTTTGCTTGGTCTCATAAATATGCAATAAATACATATAGTAGAAGAATTCTCACCTATTTATACTTCCCTGACTTATGAATAATCCATGGGTTAACACTAGATCAGTGATTCTAATAAAGAGAAAGTAATTTCTTCAAATCCAAATTTCTAATATGAGCAATCACTTAACAATTCTCAGAAGCAGTTAATTTTTATAGTAGTTTTTGGGCTTAAACCTGCTCCAATAAAGTTTTCATTTTAAAAAAAGTTTATGAGACCCTTCTGTGGCAATAGTCAGATACATAATGTAACCCACTCCTCTCACGCTGCATATGTATGGGTAAAATGACAAGTGCTCAGAATGACTCAGTTAATGGTCCATGACCTTAAAATTTGTGATATATAATCACCTCATTCATCATTTGCAAAAATGAAATTTTTACTTCTACAACAGGAAATTAGGTAGCTAAAGGCTGGAAGTACAAATCCATCTTCCACTAACAACGTATTAAGAAGCACGAACAAACTGTGCACTAGCTTCTAAACAAGAAACACAGAGAAGCGATAAGCCGCATGAAATATTCACCATCAGGACTTTTGAGGTAGGCTGATTCACAACAATAGCACACAAGCTTTGTCAGGAATTGTTGAGAGATTGAAAGCATACTTAAAGGATTTATTAAAGCAATAGTGGGAACCTCAACTCCAGTTACCATGATTGCGGGGATTTTTATGGCCCATGTGTTTAATCTTCCTGTGCTGTAACAGATAAGTTATGCTTTCAGTTGATTTGTGTACAAAGAGTTTTCTCAATCTTTTCTAGTACTTTATAGTACTGAGGTATCATTTTTGACTTGCTAAGTGAAGCATTAATAGGACTGTCAGCAGCAAGATAGAACAGGCAATAAATACTAAGTTTTAATGTTACAATGATTTATGCTGCAGGGAATATTGGCCTAGATTATAAGGCATGATTATTATATTTTATAATAAGAAATGATGGGAGAAATAAAATGCTGGAAAAAGGTAACATTCTAAAGTTCTCGTCTCAGAGAAATCTTTTTACACAAATAGACAAGGTAAAATCTTGATCTTCAAAACATTTAAATAGATGCTCAATAAAATATTGCTGTCCTTAGGGAGGAATGTTTTAAAAGTTTGGCTCTGTTCTGTTTTGTTTTGTTTTTAATATCTGGCTATCTCATTCATTCATAGTATTTCACAGGAAAAAATAGCTTGTTTGGTGAATATTTCATGAATGGATTAAAGATAGCAGAAATTTTAGCAGGATAGGCACAAGGATAAAAGACCATTATGCCACTCATCTCTTACAGACACCAAGGCAATGACAGGCTTAATTACAGAATTAATTACAGAATTTAGCATCCCAGTCTTCCTATTTTTGTATGTGTTATTCCCTTTTGTCTAGCATATTAGCCCTCTTGCTATGAAACATATTATCCAGAACTTTAGTGACATAAAACAACAATCATTGTCATGTGTTGTTGGCAGGCTTTAGTTTCTTAAGAGGTATTAAAACTGGGCCTCCCTGGGCTTTCCTAGTGGTGCAACGGGTTGAGTGCAGAGCTGTGGAGCTGTGGCAACTGCAATGCAAATTCAATGCCCGGCCAGGGAGATTCCCACATGGCACAGCAGACCTCTCCTGCCTCGCCTGCTGCTCCCCTCAGTAGTGTATTTCCATTGATCTGCCTGTTCTGCTCCCCTCTCTGTCTCTGGTGAACCCTCTCACTGCCCCACACCTCTGGCCTGCACCCTAGCTTATATCCATAAATAAATAAATCTTTAAAAAAGAGAGATGTTAAAACAGAAGGACTAATATCCCAACCATGGACCTTTCCACAGGGCTTCTTATAAGATGGCAGTTTTTATCCCTTAGTGGAAGACATTTAGTGAGAGGGGAAAAAAAAGTAGGGAGGGAGGGAGAGAGTGTGAGAGGGAGGGAGGGTGAGGGACGGGACCAACAGAAAAAAAAAAAAAAGAGTACCAAGAAGGGTTCTGGAGTCTTCCCATATAATCTGATGTTGAAAATGGCATCTCATCACTTCTGCAGTATTCTGTTCATCAGAAAAGAGTCATTAAGCACAGCCTACATGCAAGGGAATGGGATTACAACACAATGTGAATGTCAGAAAGTAGGGACTGTTTGTGGCCATCTAAAGTCTGCCTACTACACTTAGATTCTCCATTCTATCTCATGATTTACCATCAATATATCCTTCAAGGCACTGAGTTCATAGTAAATGAGCTCTTTATTCTTTGAGCAATCACTAACACATACATCAACAATAAACACTGTATCATGTTGTGGTTAGAGTCAGCGCTATAAAGCTATCACCAGCCACTGCAACATGAGTTCAATGTCTCCCAAGAAGCTAATACACATGGCACAGCAGATGTCTCCTGTCTCACCCACTGCGCCCCTCAGCAGTATATTTCAGTAGATCTGCCTGTTCTGCTCCCCACTCTGTCTCTGGTGAAACCGCTCACCCCCGTACCTCTGGCCTACACCCCAGTTCTTACATGCATAAATAAAATATATTTTAAAAAATAAAATAAACATTGTATCATGTTAATTTGTTTAAGTGATTATGTGGTAAGGTAATTTCTTTGCTTTCTGAACACTAAAGTAATATGATTTCTATTTTCAAGATACATGGTTCCTTTCAGCACAAACTAGAGATAGATATGGCAACAAACTTAGTGCCCCAAAACAAGTAAGTGGATCAAGAAGACATAGTATATACACAGAGCAGAATACTACTCAGCTACAAAAAAAGATAAATTCATACCATTTTCATCAATGGATGGAGCTGGAAAAGACTGTTCTAAGTGAACTAAGACAGAAGGAGAAAGATAAAAACCAGATGATGCCACTTACAAGTAGATGAGAGAAAAGCAAAAAAAAAAAGGTCAAAGATAAATTTTTAAACCAACCCTTGAAAACTGACCACAGAACTGAAATATCGGGCCTCAGGGGGCACAAGAACAGGTAATGAGAAAGCACAATGGATTATGTTATGGTGGAGGACTATGAATGGTTAGGTGGTGGGTATGCTACTGTGACCACAACTGAAGGGGGAGCTCCTATACTTCCAATAACAATGATGTAAAGCAATGGAAATTTAATAAAAAAAGGAAAACTGAAAATGTAAGCATATTTGAGAAACAAAAGCAATTTTTAAAGAAATAGCAAATCTTAATGGTAGAAAAGTGTTATTTAATTAAATTCTTTGCTATAAAGTACCCTCTATTCATATCAATGTGCTATTAATTCAATACATGTGGATGAATTCCAGATCAGTTATTTTCATGGAAACGAAGTACATACATATGTGTGTATGTATATGTCTATAAATATATGTGAAAATATACATTTATTTATATCTCCCTAATATCTCCCCAACATATCCTAATATATCCCCAATGGCATAGGTTTAGATCATCAAATCATAAAATGGTGAGATTGACTGCACTGGAGAATAAATGATTGATGTATTCTGCAGGTATTTTTTTTTTAAAAAAATTGAAACTTGGAGTGGGAGGAATGAAAAAAAATAACTGAAATTTTTTCATCTTGTACTTGAAGCCATATGTTGATATGTTTTACATCAAAACAGAAATTCTTTACCTAGAAGAGAAACAGCCATATAAAGACACATTTTCTTGCAAAATGAATAATAAATTATAGATTATGTATTTCTTTGATTTTGGAAGATGCATAATTTAAAATGATAAATAATTAACATATCAAAGCATTCTAATTTAACTGATGCAAAAAGAAGAACTTAGACAAAAAGTATCCTGCTTGTGCTTAAAACTCATCTTCATAGTAGAGAACGCAGCAGTTTTTTATTTCTAACAATTATA
The DNA here is from genome assembly GCA_004024925.1 of Scalopus aquaticus. Classification (NCBI taxonomy): domain Eukaryota; kingdom Metazoa; phylum Chordata; class Mammalia; order Eulipotyphla; family Talpidae; genus Scalopus; species Scalopus aquaticus. The sequence continues at coordinate 187,628 of PVIJ01000286.1, forward strand.
CTTTCAAAAGGATAATTTCAGTTTATCACCTTAAAATATTAAGAAATGTCAAAAAGTTCCATTTTTTCTGTGGATATGTAAGCACATCGTGGTGGAAGAAAGAAAGGAAAGCATAATTAGCAGAGTTCTATTAAAACCCAGCCTATAACTGGGCCTACTTTGCTGAAACATGATTTCTGAGTGGCATTTTCATTTTCATCTCCACACATGTTCCTCCTCCACTCTGAATCTACTCCATGAACAGGAAAAAAATAATTCTGGCATTATAATCATCAATTTAGGAGATACTAAAAGAGTTCAATATATAACTAAAAGAGATGACAGATAGACACACAGATAAATAATAGAAAGACTGACATTGTATGGACTAAGAACTAAAACATATTTGCTTATATTTAAGCTGGTGACAGTCTAAAGAAAGTTTTCTACATGTGTTTTGTTTTGTTTTATTTTTTTTTTTACTGGGGTTGAAGGTCAGGTACTTGGAAACCAACCAGGTTCTCAGAACACTTAGTTTTCAGGTGCAAATTAACATTGATTCACCTTGTACTCTTGAAAAAAATCTCTATACTTTCTGAAATATAAATTGCTATCATTATCACCTCATATTGATTTTTTTTTTCAGATTAAAGCAATGATTATGAAATAGTTTCTTTTACTCTGCTGAACACTGCATGATCCATATACCTCAAAGTGCAGGCCTTGTAAATGATAATTAGTTCATCTCAAAGAGGTCCTTATTGGAAACAACCATGTACATCACCTTGTGACTGACAGGCAAAACCAGAATATAAGTCAAGGCTCCAGGCACGCATTAGATGTTTGGACCTCCTAAGTGCATAAAAATCATTTGTCTTTATAACATAATAGAAAAATTTGAAGTGTTGCTTTTCTTAGATAGCGGTCATGTCCACAATAATAGGAAATTATGTAGACATATGCTAGGGGCTAGCTCCCAAAACTTGTCAGGCCTAAGAGTCAGCTCACATTAACTTAGAAATCAGCAGGAATACAAAAGTCAGACATAAAATAAGGAACTTAAACTATTACAATGCAACATTGGAGAATGAATGGCACTAAAAAATAAGAAATTTCAAAATAAACTACTAATAACATAAAGACCTGTACTTCTTTACAAATGTCAGTGCTCCTTTAAGTTCAGTGGTCTAATAAGATGAAGAAAAAGGTGAGGTGAATACTTTCCACATGTATGTACAGTGAGCCAAGGTTAAAATGTCATTTTTTCCCTTTAACAAAAACAACCAGAACATTCAGACCTGGGGAACAAAGATATACATTGTCTGATAATAATAAATATAAATTAACAACAAATTTAAACAAATTAAAAAATAACTTATCTAAATCACTTAGGCAAATTTTTTAAAAGCTTGAAATTATAGGTATTGTTATAAAATAAATTTCTGAGAATATTCTGTCTTAAAACATGAAATGTGGTCAAGCTTAGTCAGAGGTGAATACATAGTGACAGTTATTTTAAACTAACACACGATTTAATTATAGAGGAAAAAAAATCAAAAAGCTCCAGAAAAAGAAGAAATACTAATTTAAAAAAGCACAGTATTGCTTCTGTGAAATTTTTAAAAAATCATTTTTACTGTTAATTAAGATTAAAAGAAAGAAAAGACAAATACAAAAAAATAAAGTAAAATATTAGCCACCAAGGAAAATAAAAATAAGGAAACGCTTTTCAAATCAGTGCTAATGAGTTAGAAAATTCTAAACTTAGACTTGGAAAGTATGATCAAAATCACCAAAATCAATTCAAATTAAGAGTGAAAATAAGTAGAAACTTGATAGTATTGTTAAAGTGGATCATCAGCAAAATATTTTTTCAGACCTAGATAATTTTGCAGAAATATTTAATAGCAAATATTTAATTTTATATCTATCTATAAGTATACATGTATATAATTCGGAGTACACCAAAACAATGAGTTTTTAACACAATAAATTTGTAAAAATTTCTTTTGTTCAGTTACACAAAAAGAAAATGAAAACCATAGTCTACTTCCCTTAAAAATACAGAAGCAGGGGCCTCCCCGGTGGCGCAGCGGTAAAGCGCTGCGCTGTGGAGCTGTCAGCAGCGGCAAAGCGAGTTCGACACCCGGCCGGGGAGAACCCCACATGGTGCGGCAGACCTCTCCTGCCTTGCCTGCTGCTCCCCTCAGCAGTGTATTTCTGATCTGCCTGTTCTGCTTCCCACTCTGTCTCTGGTGAACCCTCTCGCCGCCCCACGCCTCTGGCCTGTGCCCCAGCTTGTATGTATAAATAAAAAATAAATCTTAAAAAAAAAAAATACAGAAGCAGGGGGCCTTGTTGGTGGCGCCACTAGTTAAGTCTCAGCACTGTGAAGCTATCTGCAGTCACTGCAGCACCAGTTCGATCCCTGGCCAGGGAGCTTCCCCCATGGCACAGCAGACCTCTCCTGCCTCGCCTGCTGCTCCCCTCAGCAGTGTATCTCAGTCACTCTGCCTGTTATGCTCCCTAGTGTCTCTGGTGAATCCTCTCAACACACACCTCTGGCCTACACCTCAATTCTTGCATGCATAAGTAAACAAATCTTTAAAAAATATATAGAAGCAAAAATCCTAAATTAAGAAGTTACAAATCAAATGTGTCAATATATTAACTATGTAAAATATGATTAAGTAAGGTTTATCTCAGGAATTCAAGGATATATCAATGTTCAAAGATTTATTTAATGTAGATATACTTTTCACATTATAATGTCAAAAAAGATAATGCATATGACAACCTTGCTAGATACTTTAAAATGCTTTTTAATAAAATAAAATTGCATATATGACTTCTGAAATAAAACAAAATTATACTTATTTGGAAATGAGGAAGTCATTTCTTTAAAAATTGTATAATGATATCTTCCTTCATTAGCACTCCAGCCAGATCTTAAATCTTCACCCACTTTTACAAACTTTGATATCTAATGAAAATATGATATAGACAAACTTCTTAGCAGTTAATAAAAGCCTAGAGAGGAAGAGTAAATATTATTGTGCCTCCCCCCAAAAAAAAAAATTCTGATTTGGGTAACATGAATTCACCCTTCCATATGCTTAAAGTATTTGAAAGCACCTCATTTAAAAAAAAAAAAAACAAAACGCATTTTTAAAGGAGCTTTATATTAACAGAAACAATGAGCAGGAAGTTCAGAATTCCCATAAACTATACCTAATTATACACACAGTATCTCCCCATCAATATCTCCTACAATGTGGTTGATTTACCGCAATTCATGAACCTACACTGACATCAAATATCAGCCAAAGTTCTTATTTTACATTTAGGGTCACTCTTGATGTCGTACATTATACAGGTTTTGACAAATACAATATTATGTACAGACAATATAGTATCATTTAGAAAGGTTTTCACTGACCTAAAAATCCTATGTGCTCTGCCTATTATTCCTCTTTCCCTCCCATCCCCTGGAAATACTGATCTTTTTTACTATCTCCATGGTTTTCCTTTTCTGCAATGTGATATAATTGGAATCATATAGTAATTCACCCTTTATGTTGGCTTCTTTAACTAAGAGAAATGTGAATTTATGTTTCCTTTATGTGTTTTTATGGTTTAGTCTCTCATTTCTTTTAAGTGTTGAATATTATCCCATTTTCTAGATAAATCACTGTTTACTTATACATTCACTTTTGATGGGCACTTTTTGGAAATGTGTATATTCATATATTTTGCCCAATTTTAAGCATTTTTTCCTTACCGGTGTTTTCAGAATTATTTGGATATTTTAAATTATAGACTTACTATTTTTGCAAATATCAATTCCCACTATCTGGCTTGTCTTCCCATTTTCTGGACAGTGTCTTTCACAGATATTAGGTTTTTTTTAATTTAATGAAGTAACAGCTCTCAGTTATAGTTTTCATGTAATGTGATTTGAGTTGTATCTAAACAGACATCCCCAAACCCGAGGATACCTAGATTTGTATCTTTGTATCTTTGCTATTTTCTAGGAGTTTCATGTTTTTGCTTTTGACATTTAGGCCCATAATCGTATTATGTGAACTTTTCTGAATGATATACTATCTGTGTAGAATGACTGTTTTGTTTTTTCTGCATGTGGAGGTCCTATTTTTGCAACATTTTTTTTTAATAAGAAAGACTATCTTCCCCCCATAATGTCGTCTTTGTACCTTTCTCAAAGTTCAACTGACTATATTTGCATGAGTCTATTTCAGCCTCTCTATTCTACTTTTTTGATCCATTTGCTTATTTGTTCAACAAAACCACACTGTCTTGATGACCATAGTTTTATAAGAAGTTTAAAGTTAGATAGCGTCACTTTTCCAACCTTGTTCTCCTTCAGTATTTTCTTGCCTAACCTGGTTATTTTGCCTCTACATATGAATGCTAAAATAAGTTCAATGGTATCTACAAAATAAACTGCTGACTTGCACTGAATCTATGTATTATTGGGAAGGACTAAAATTTGACAACAGTCTTCCTATTTATAAATACGAACCATCGGCCTCCCTGGTGGCAAGCGGTTAAGGTCTGCTCTATAGAGCTGTGGGCAGCAGTGACGCAAGTTCAACTCCACAGGGGAGATTCTCACATGGCGCTGCAGACCTCTCCTGCCTCCCAGCTGCTCCCCTCAGCAGTGTGTTTCTGTCAATCTGCCTGTGCTGCTCCCCACTCTGTCTCTGGTGAACTCTCTCACCGCCCTACACCTCTGGCCAGTACCCCAGCTTGTATGCATAAATAAATAAATCTTAAAAAAAAAAAACAAATATGAACTATCCATTTACTTAGCTCTCTTTTGATTTTTTTCATAACACTCTTTAAATTTTCCTCTTACAGGGCCTGTACATATTTAATCTAAGAATTTCACTTAAGGAGTTTCTAATATACACAGTATTATATTTTTAATTTTCTATTTCACTTGTTTATTGCTGTTATAACAGGGAAGCAACTAATTTTTCCATATTGAATTTGCATTCTGAAACCTTACTATAATTAATTGTTTATTATTTCCAGGAGTTTGCTGTGGTTTTTCACTGGTGATTTTTTTCAGAATCTTTATTTATACAACCATCTTATCCACAAAGACATTTTATTCCTTCCTTCCCTATTTGTATATATTTTATTGTCTTTTCTCAACTTACTCTATTAGTACTTCCAATATGATACTGAAAGGGGCTATGAATAGGGTCATTCTTGCTTTGTTCCTGAGGTTGGTGAGAAAACTTCTGGTTTTGTATGTATTTCCTTTTTTAGCAGGTGTTCCTTATCAAAGTGAAAAGTTCTCTCTAAATTTTAAACATTGACATTAGTAAACAGAAAATTGTATGGTGGTCAGTAATAAATACATATTGAAAAGACTCAAAGAAATGCTGAAAAATCTGTTCATGTAATAGATGTTGGAGGGAAGAGTGTAAGTAGAAATGGAAAGTAAATAAACAGACCTTGCTTCAAAAAATCCTGGTTCATTTCCATACATATTTAATAATCAATTAAGAAATACTTACATCCCTATTTATAAAAGCTACAAAGACTATGAATTTTACAAATGCCTGAAATTTTTATCAAAGTATTTATTTGGCTTATTTGTACGTAACTGTTATTTACATTTTAAAAGTTTAATCGCCTTCTTAGCACAGTGGGCAGCGCGTCAGTCTCATAAAAATTTAGTGTATACCCAGTGCTGTAATAAGATCTAGAAATAGGGCCTCCCTGGTGGCGCAACAGGTTAAGTGCAGGGCTGTGGGGCTGTCTGAGGCTGCAGCGATGCGAGTTCGATGACCGGCCTGGGAGATTCCCACATGGTGCAGCAGACCTCTCCTGCCCTGCCCACTGCTCCCCTCAGCAGTGTGTTTCAGTCAATCTGCCTGTTCCTCTCCCCACTCTGTCTCTGGTGAACCCTCTCACCGCCCCACACCTCTGGCATGCACCCCAGCTTGTATGCATAAATAACTAAATCTTTTTAAAAAAAGACCTAGAAATAATTTCTAACTTCAAAGGACATAATATGTCTACATAAAATAACATAATAATGCTGAATGAAGGAAAAGAAGGATTTAACAAAAAAGGCAGAAATTAATGATATCTAGACTGACTATTCTAAACATACTTTTGCTCCTAAAGGATAAATTCCATTTAAAAGCTTTCATACAGCATCACTGTAGTCTTTCCTGCTAGATTTTGGGGGATGTAAATCAACTAATTAAGGGGCTAATTTGCTTTTCAGTTTTGAAGGAAGAAAATCTCATGTATAGTTGCAGGTAGAAAGTTTCATATAAATGATTTGTTTAGTTTTATATTGGATTTTTACTTCCTCACCAATATTTCAAATAACTTGAACTTTTCTATGAATAGGTACCATACTAGATACTTAGTAAAAATCACTTTTTTTTGTATCTATTAGATAGAAAGCTCAACATATACTCCTTGTACAAATTCCTATCAGAAAAAAATCAAGGAATTTCAATATCTGTAAGACAGAAACTAGGAGTCATTTTTACAGTCTCTTTCTACTCCAGTCTTTCAAATTTTTACTCATCCACCTATAAATTGTGGCATATTTCTGCCAGATTCTCTGCTCAGCTGCTCCTTTGATCTCCCATCTGTTCATTTCTTTCTCTCTGATTGAAGAAACAAGAAGTATTTGTGGCTATGTATTCCACTGAGAAGCCACAAGACAAAAGACGGATGTGAACGAATGAAAAGATTTCAACCTAAGTGCCTTTTTCTGAAAATACTTGAAATCATGTTTATTTGATTTTCTGTGAAGAATAGAATGACCAGATGCCATATTTTAAGACTGCCTCATTTTTAACCATTCTGCTACAGAATATTCCAAACACAGAGGTATTCCAAAAAACTTCAAACCACCTTGAAAAGGACAGCAATATTTAGCAGATGAAAATGGTTTTTAATAGTCTTCAATGTATTCCCTTTGCACATGGAACAAAATTTAAATTTTTATCATGGACTAAAAATTCCATGCGATTCATCATCAGTTGCCTCTTGTTCACAATTCTCCAAACATACTGGCCTGTTTCAGTTTGCTGAACACACCATACCCATTCCTATTTCATCTCCTACATGCAGTTTCACTTGCCTGAAAGAATCTTTCCTGTACTTTTCATGAATGACTCCTTCTCATCTCTTAGGTCTTGGCTCAGATGTCACCTTCACTTTTCTAAACTCTCTCTAAAATAAATCCTCTTGGGTTACTGTCTGAAGAAACAATGCCGTGTCATGATTAAGAGCTTGAGCATTGTATCAAAATAACAGTAATAACATATCTGCCATCACTAACTGTGATTGGGAACAACCTATTTTAGACTTTCTGTGACTCTACTTGATAATTTCTAAAAGGGGGACAAACTTCACAGGATTGTTAAGTTAAATAGGCTTGGGACAAGAGGCACATCCAATTAGTGTTTTTTTTAATCAATATCTTGGCACCCTGATCATTACCTCAAAATTTGTTATAACATGAATTTCTTTTTCAACTAAAATTGTTTTTACCTACCATTCTAACTTTTAAAGTTTCTGAGGGGAAAGCTTTTACTGCCTTCATTTACTGAATGATTGAATGATGGCCAATAACTGTGGAAATTAATGGGATACCATGTCTACGAATGGGTTGAACTGGTGAGTATAGCCTCTTCTTTACCTTACCAACCTAACTTTTCTAATAAGAACTGACAGCATCTCTCTTAGAATTTAGGTACTGCTGCCTAGTATGGTTGCTTGCATAATACAACTAGCATTTCCAGTGGCATAAATAATACACTTGCTTCCCTGTCCCAAATACTATACCATGTACATGATCAATGCTTCCAAAGAAAGGGCAAAACCATGTTTAAAGACAATGACTCTTTACTCAAAACAGCATTGCACAGTGTTCTCTCCCAAGAAAGGTAAAGATTTTCTTTACAAGATATGGTTAGGTCATAAATTATTTAGAAAATAGAACCAGCTGTATCACTGAGGTAAAAGGCAGGGACTGTGTTGGTATTTACTGGTTCCCTTCCAATTTAGCAAAGTTCTATAAAATAGAGATAAACTCAGAGTAGAGAAAACCACTATAAAAACAGAGATGGAAAGGAATTCTACTATCTGTCCTTATCCTTCAATCTATGTTGACTAAATGTTTTACAAAAAACAACCTTACAAGACTGAAAACCTGGCTTTATCAGAACTCGAAATTGAAATGGTTTTTTTCTGTGGTGAGTTTAAAACTGCAACTTTAGCCAGAGATAAAGCTGGTATCTTGTCTTCTAGTAAGGACAGTAAAAAGCTATTGTCTTCCCATTCAAGTCATTGCTTTCAAGGTCCATAATCTAAGAAAATAGCTTAAGAGTGAAGCTCTTCCTTTAATGACTAATTCTCAGGGAACAAAAATAAATGACTGATCACGGTAATTAAAATTGAGGTTAGAAAATAGGAAGTAAAGGATAAGAATTCGCAGTTAAAAAATATGTCAGAACAAGATTTTGTTTCGTGATTACCACCCAGGAATCTTGAAGTAAACAAACTGGAAATCTACTAAATTTCTGGAAGGAAATATATGGAAAAGAAGAAAAGATCAAGCCAATTCAAGAACTGTAGATATGAAACTATAGAAACAATCCTGTGACACCAGACCTGCAGTATAAAGTGAGCTGTGTCACCTCCAGCAAGATTTTCCTCTGAAATACCTAAGATGAAGTACCTACATTCAGCCCTGACAAAATAACCCATTACATACATGTCCGTCAATGTATGAAAGAGGTAATAATAAGATGACACATTGAGATGGTCCCTTTTAGAGAATATGTATATTCTACAAACATAGAAATTAAAATCTAAATGCAAGTTATTCAGTGGCCCTTCCAAAGAAGTTCTTTAAAGAGTTGCTTCGACTGGAATGTGTACCATTAATATTCTCCTTTTCCTATAGTCTAGAATATATTATAGTTGAAATAGCTGGAGTTCTAGTGACCAGCTTATAACCATGAAGAAACTTAACAGGTAAAAAACTGCGGTAACTAGAGCAAAAATTAGAGGTCAGTCACCTGGTATTACCTATTTCTGGATTTTAAGTCTTATGAAAGGAAAACACACTACCTAATTTAAGATATTATTCTAGGCCCCTGTACTTGTCCCCAAAGTATTTTCTAAATGCCCCATATGAATGTTCTTGCCAATAGGATCAGATCAAATTTTGTGAATCACTGTTTTAGAGGTTGAAAACAGCATTACTTCATGATCTTCCAGTACTATTCCAAAGTTGACTAAGTTGATTAGCATAAAACTATCATCTTTATACTTTTGAAAAGTACAGTGCTGAATAGGACGCTAACTAGAATAAAGTCTGATAAGTTTTATATGTATTTATTTGTCATATATTTATTATGAGAATTGGTTATTATTTATGAATTGGTTGTATTATTTATGATATCATGCATGAATAATTTTAAGAGGCATGGTCTCTGTCTTTAGAACTAAATATTGGTTTTCTATGTTATACATTAATAAATAAGTGTGATTATATTGTGTGTTTAGTGTACAGAAACATAAATATACTTAGACCTAAAATATAAATTTGAAAATTTGTTACAATTCCACTTGTTTTAGCAGGAACTTTTCTGAACCTCAAGGTTTTGTAAATTAAATAAATCTATGAGGTTGTCACAGCAAGTTTACTTTCCAAAGAAATGACAGGCTTGATTAGTAAGTATGCCCTTTATCTGTAGGTTCTTATTTGTCTACCATTTCACAGCAAGCAATTCTGATGAATAGCACAATTAACCTTTCCATTATTAAAACAATTAATTGCAAAAATTAAAAACATGACAGGGACAAAATATTAATGCATAAATTATTAGGTTCAGAAACTATAATTATTAATCTATGTACAGAAATTGTGGTAAAAACAATGAACAAAGAGTGTGCTATAATCTGTGATAAGATATTTGTTTTTCACTTCTTTCACAAAAAAAATTGTGAATATTTTATATTTGGCATAAGGTCTATGAGAAATTTCATACCAACTAAATACTGTAAACATGTAAGATATTACAAAAGTATTAGTTAACAAATATGTAGATCTATACATAAGAAATGTATGTTTTTTCAGATTGACCATCCTGAGAATATATACAAAAGATTCTATATTGATGTTTAGAAATGAAAAACAGAATTTCATTTTTTTTATACTTTCCCACTGACTCTAGTTTATTACCATACAGATATAAAATAGGGTAGAAATATCACTTCTGAATTAGAATCAGAATATTTAAACTAAATTAACAACTGATTTTACTGGCAGGCTACATAGAATTAAATTTTTTGATTCAGTCATGAAAGAGGAAAATAAAACTTTGTAGACTTATAATAAGTCTATGTAAGTTTATGATAAAGCATTTTCAGATATCAATATATAAATATGTGTTACTAATGTCATTTTTACAAAAAAAATCAAATTCAGGAAAATGAATTCTATTCTCCACTGCTCCAATACATAACCACTATCCACATGTGCAACTAAACATGTGGGCTATACTCTGTTCAGTAACTGAGGAACTGATCTTTTGAATTTAGTTAATTTTATTTCATTTAAAATAAAATAGCCATCTGCTGAAGTCTCTATATACTTGTGTTCTTTACAAAGAAACATGATTTACTAAGCTCATTTGTCCATGTCAATAATTGAGCATAACTAGTAGGCGTGACCATTATATGTTTAGGAGCACACAATAACCAAAATGCTACTCTTTCAAGACCGTTAGTAATCCTTTTGCCCTGATAGGAAACTAGGAAACATTCTTTTTTTTTTTTTTTTAAGATTTACTTATTTATGCATACAAGCTGGGGTGGAGATCAGAGGTGCAGGGTGGTAAGAGGATTCACCAGAAACAGAGTGGGGAGCAGAACAGGCAGGTCATCTGAAGTACACTGCTGAGGAGAGCAGTGGGTGAGGCAGGAGAGGTCTACTGTGGCATGTGGGAAGCTCCCTGGCAGGGGATTGAACTCATGCTGCAGTGGCTCTGGACAGCTTCACAGTGCTGCGTTGCACCACCAGGGAGGCCCCTGATAGTAAACTTTCACCAAGGCAAGTTTTTGTTCTGCCTAACTAGCCATAATATCATTCATGCCATAAAAAATTTACCAGGTATTGTTTACACATGATAAAGATTTTCAACTTCAGGACTAGACTAGAAGGTTTAAGAGACTTAATATAAATCACAAAATTCCACAGACTACCTACTGTATATTTCAACCTAATGCAAGATAAATAACTATTTGTGGGGCCTCCATGGTGGCATAAGGGGTTGAGTCTCAGCACTATGAAACAATCAGTAGACAATGCAGTACCAGTTCAATCCCCAGCCAGCGAGCGAACCCACATGGCACAATGGACCTTTCTTGTCTTGCCTGCTGCTCCCCTCAGCAGTGTATTTTAGTCGATCTGCCTGTTCTGCTCCCCACCCTGTATCTGGTGAATCCTCTCACCCTCCCCCCTCATACCATTGGCCTACACCCCAGCTCTTGTATGCATAAATTTAAAAAAAAAGAACTAGTTGCTATGAGACTAATCAAATGCTATCTAATTCATTCATGCCAAAAGTTTGTGTGTTTCAAAATGGCACAGATTTTTTTTAACTGTTATTTTTATTTATGTCTTTTACATTACTGTATATTTCCCGTAGGTTTCCCACCACCAATTCACCTGTGTACCGTCACCACACAGTCCCCTGTGCTCCCCTCTCCCCCGTTCTGAGCCCCAATCCTCCCCCCTCTCGCTGATTGTTGCTCTTGTATTTGGTTCCCCTATATTCCTGTTATAAGTGAGACCATTCGATATTTTTCTTTCTCCTTTTGGCTTATTTCGCTGAGCATGATCCCTTCTAGCTCCATCCATGTTGCTGCGAATTGCATGTGTTTATCTTTTTGAATGCTGAATAGTATTCCATTGTGTATATGTACCATATTTTCTTGATCCAGTCATCTATTTTTGGGCATCTGGGTTGTTTCCATACCTTCGCTATTGTAAATAGTGCTGCAATAAACATACAGGTGCATGTATCCTTTTGAATTAGTGTTTTTGTGTCCTTTGGGTAGATTCCCAAAAGTGGTATTGCTGGGTCATATGGTAGCTCCACGTTTATTAGTTTGAGGAAACGCCATACGGCTTTCCATAGTGGTTGGCCCAGTTTGCATTCCCACCAGCAGTGTAGAAAGTTCCTTTTTCTCCGCATCTTCACCAGCATTTGTTGTTGCCTATTTTTTTAATGTATGCCATTCTCACTGGCATGAGGTGGTTATCTCATTGTGGTTTTGATTTGCATTTCCCTGATTATAAGTGATGTTGAACATTTTTTCATATAGCTGTTGGCCATTTGCTTTTCTTCTTTGGAGAAGTGTCTTTTTAGCTCTTCTGCCCATTTTTTGACTGGATTGTTGACTTTGTTTTTGTTGAGTTGTGTGAGCTCCTTGTAGATTTTAGTTATCAGTCCTTTATCAGTTGTATTGTGTGCAAATATTTTCTCCCAATTAGTAGGGTGTCTGTTTGTTTTGATTATTGTCTCTTTTATTGTACAGAGCTTTTTAGTTTGATGTAGTCCCATCTGTTTATCTTTTCCTTGACTTCCTTCGATTTTGGGGATGTGTCTTTAAAGATTTTGCTGAGATGTATGTCGTGCAGAGTTTTGCCTATATTTTCTTCTATAAATTGTATGGTTTCAGGTCTTACATACAGGTCTTTTATCCATTCAAAATGGTACAGAATTTTGTAGTAGCTCCACTTGATTTTTTTTTGTTAAACGGAAATGTGATGAAAAAGTACTTTGATTTGAATATGTGGTTGGAAACATAAGCTATACCAATACCTATTTTTAGTAGTTAAAAGAGCTCAAGTATTGTTGGTATAGATGGAGAGATAGATGATTGATTGATTGACTGACTGACAGACACAGACACACAGACACATAGAGAGATGACAGATAATTGTTTAATTCATTCTTTAGGGGAAATTTTGAAATTATATACAGAATACATTGAATGCACAGCATTAGGTGATGAAAAATATTTAATAGATTTAACTTGGCACTTTATGCTAGTCACATAGTAGGCCCTCAACACACTTGTTTTGATTCAAAAGATTATTTCTCAGGCCTCCCTGGTGGCGCAGCGGTTGAGCACTGTGCTGTGGAGCTGTAGGCAGCGTGCAATGCGAGTTCAACGTCAACCAGGGAGAATCCCACGTGGTCCAGTAGACCTCTCCTGCCTTGCCCACTGCTCCCCTCAGCAGTGTATTTCTGATCTGCCAGTTCTGCTCCCCACTCTGTCTCTGGTGAACCCTCTCACTGCCCCACGCCTCTGGCCTGTACCCCAGCTTGTATGTATAAATAAATAAATCTTTTTTTTAAGAAAAGATTATTTATCTTTGGGGAAGATTTTTAAGTTTCTCTCTCTTTTTTTTTGTTTTTGTTTTTTGGCCATCTTAAAATAGACAGGGCAATTCATCAAGCAGATCAAGGACACCTAAATTAATAAATCAGAATATTCATAATCATCATGGATAAAAATGCAATGTATAACATTTTGTATCAGAAAGAATAAATAATTTACTAATGTTCTTTTCTGACCTGTGATCAAAAGTAGTTGTCATTTCATGCCTTTAACTCAGGTGAAGTTTTGAAGAGGCAAATATGAACAGGTGGAATATGTGGTTCCTGGGGCTTTTGTTGATGAAGTAACTCAAACACAGAAAACTTTGATATGCCTGAATTTGTGAAACTGTATGCCAAAGTCCGTTATTCTTATTTAAGTAGGACAAATTAGCAATATATTTTAAACTAGGCAGAGCTTAAGAATTTGAGTTGTATAGTATTTATCTCATAAAATAAGGAAAGTTTAAAGTGTAAAAAGAAAACAAAACTCACATTTCTACTTATTAAAATTTATTTATTCAACAAATAGTGAAGACTATTTAGATCAAGATTTTATTTTGAGCACTATGGTGATTTAGAAATAAGATTTTTAACTTAAAATCATCAAAAATAACCCTTTTCATAGATAATTCCTACATGTTTTGATGTCGTGCAACTTTATCAAATACTACTATGTATTCAAATAAGAAAGAAACATAATTCCATGATAAAAATTTGAAAAAAAAAAGGAACCCATATGTAAACTTAATCCTATTTTCTGACATTGATGACTTAAGTTGTTTGGCTATTGTCAGTAAGACTGAAATGAGGGGCCTCCCTGGTGGTGCATCTGTTAAGCGCTGCGCTGTGTAGCTGTCGGCAGCAGCGATGCGAGTTCGACGCCCGGCTGGGGAGAGTCCCACATGGTGCGGCAGACCTCTCCTGCCTCGCCCGCTGCTCCCCTCAGCAGTGTGTTCCTGATCTGCCTGTTCTGCTCCCCGCTCTGTCTCTGGTGAACTCTCTCGCCGCCCCACACCTCTGGCCTGTACCCAGCTTGTATGTATAAATAAATAAATCTTCAAAAAAAAAAAAAAGACTGAAATGAACTTCCATGGAAGTTCAGATATCTTTTTGAATTAGTGTTTTTGTATTTGGGTAGATACATAGGGATGATTGCTAGAATATATAGTAGATCTATTGTTAATATTTTGAGAACCTGCCACACAGTTTTCCATAGAGAAGGCCTAATGAAGAATCTGTGCCAACACTATACAAGAGTATCTTTTCCTCTACATCCTCACAAACAAATGTTGTTTTTGGCCTTTCTGGTATAGGCATTCTCATTGGTTTGAGATGATAACCCATTGCGGTTTTGATTTGCATTTCCTGGATAAGTGATAATGAACATTATTTCATGTTTGTTGTCTTTCTGTATGGTATTTTTTGGAAAATTAACCTTTACTTCTTCCCATTTTTTTTTATTGGTTGTTTTCTTGTTATTGAGTTGTATAAACTCTTTGTAAATCTTGGACTTTAGCTCCTTGCTAGATGTATGACTTGCAAATATTTTCTCCCATAGGGTCGGGTGCCTGTTCATTTTACTGAGAGTTTCTCTGTGCAGAAGATGATTAATTTGATCAAATCTCATTTGTTTTGCTTTTGCTTACCTCGCCATTAGAGTCCCATTCCCAAAGATATAACTGAAGCAAATACTGCAGAATGGTTCATATATTTATGGCACCATAAATTTATATATGTTATGGTACTGAGAATTACATCAAATCTTTAATCAACTTTTAGTTAGTTTTTGTGTGTGGTATAAGATTCTGTCTAGTTTCATTCTTTTGTAAGTGGCTGTCCAGTTTTCCCAAAAACATTTATTGAAGTGACTTTAATTTCTCCATTGTATACTAGTGGCTCCTTTGTTGTGGATTAACTATCCATATAAGTACGGGATAATTTGTATATTCTAAATTTGCTCCATTGGTAGTATACATTTAATTTTATTCCAGTTTCATACTGCTCAGATTACTGCAGCTTTGCAGTATAGTTTGACATCTGGGATGGTTATACCTCTATTCTTCCACATTTTTGTGAGGATTGTTTTAGATACTGAGGGTCTTTTGTGGTTTAATACAAATTTCAGAAATGCTTGCTCTATTTCTTTGAAGGATGTTATTGAAGCTTTGATAGGGATTGCACTGACTCCGAAAATGAATGACCATTTTATCAATGTTAATACAGCCCATGATCAAGAAATATATTTCTAATTATTTGTGTCTTCATCTATTTATTTTAATAATGTCTTATAGTTTCCATTGTACAGTCTTTCACCTTTATCACCTTGATTATTTTTGATGCAATTGTAAAAGGTATTCCTTTCTTGTTTTCTTTCTCTTCTGGCTCATTGTTTGCATATAGAAATCCAACGTATTTTTGTATATTGATTTTGTAGCTTGCCACTTCACTGTACTGTTTCTAATAGCTTTCAGTAGAGTCTTTAAAGTTTTCTATGTATATTATTGATATAATGTTGTCTGAAAATAGTGATAATTTTACTTCTTTTCCAACTTGGATTCCATTTATATTTTTTCTCTGGCCTAACTGCTATAGTAATTAGGTTCATGAGATTATGGAGAGGTGCAAAATAAAAAACCTGCAGGGTAGGTCAATGATTACAGACCTGGGGAAGATTTGAAGATATAGAATGACCCTAAATGCAAACTGCTATCAAAATTCCCTCTTTTTCAGAGGTTTCATTTTCTAATAAAGCCTTTGACTGACTAAACTAGGCCCACCCACTTTACAGGAGGAAATGATTTACTTAAAGTCTCTTAGTTTAATTGTTACTTTTATCTTAAAATATAACTTTATTGAAATGCCTAAAACATTGTTTCACCAAATACTTGAGCACCATGGCCTAGCCAAATTGACAAAATTAACCACTACCTACAGAGAGCATTCGAACCTAAATAAGACAGTATGGGGGACAGGAAATAAAGCAGTTCATGTTACTTGAAAAATCTTTGGTGATCACTTTAAATTAGTTTTTAAAATGCATGTCTTTTGGTTGTAGAAAATGTGAAGTCATTGAATTATGAACAATTCAATTCATTATTCCTCAAGCACAGGAAGGATTTACTAATACTTTCATAATCTTCCCTTCTACTCATCATGGTTTCTGACATGTTTAGTAAATGACTAAGACAGTTAATCAGCATTCCAAAAATCATTCCTACATTTTCAATTTAATTTATATGGTAAAATCTCAGGATAATTTTCTCAAATTCACTCTACACATTATGTTTGTCATGGCTGATCAAATTTTGATTTTGAAATCAAATTTTGATTAAGTAAAATCAATCCAACTTTGGTCTAATTACAATTTAAAACTAAATTTCTCAAACATTATCCAAAAGGCCCATAATACACTTTATTATCAGTCTTGTATTCTGGTTCTAACATTGCATCAATTACTTGCAAAAAGGAAATGTCAATCATATATATTTATCCATGAAATTTTAGTTTGTGGTTTCACTAATAGGAAAACATGCACTAAAAATTTCAAAGAAGAATATAACTCATTACAGGCAATAGTTGAGAAGTATGCCATGGTTAGCATTCTACAAATATGTAATCTTGTAACATTGTGAAATGCTATAATACTATGCCCTTTTCTAAAATACAGTTTACTAGAGCATGACAGGAAGCAGGCAGGAGGCCAAAAACTGGAACAGGCAATTACATAATGTAAGCTATTTTTTTCATTTTTGAAATAAAAATTTCTTTGAATTCTAATCCAATCTTTATCATAATATGTCATGCCTAACACCCCCATGGACATAGAAAATTTAATGGTCATGCTATACTGCATCCATCTATTTAATTGTTTTTCCTTGAATGATTTTAAATTTTTAATTTATATGATTTTTCTAACAGCAGAAATGGATTCAAGTTTTTTTCTGTATTTTTCTTTAAAACTTCTAAAATCTTTTTGTGAATAACAGTGTTAGCAAACAATATAGAGTTGGAGTTGCTTCCATGTTTATTGTATGTAATGTCATTGTATGTGATGTCATTCCAATTCATAATTTTCAGGCAAGATTTGTGTTAATCATTTATCTCATTTTATGAAAATATGTTGCCTTTAGATATATCATTTCCTTCTTCCACTTGTCAAGTTGAAATACATGGACATATAAGTGCTGGAATTTCACTTGCAATAATAATAGTCTTTCAAGTATTCTATTGTACTATTTAGTCATATCTGGCACTTACTCAATTTAAAAAGCAAGGTTCATCGAAATGAAATCTTCGTGTTTTCTCAAGCTTTATGAATTTCCCCAAAAACTCCAATACTATTTTCGCTTACATATTTTCTTACTTTAATATTTCAAGCAAGATTCATTGAAATCAACTCTTTGTGTTTTCTCAAGCTTCATGATTTCCCCCCAAAACTTCAATTACTATTTTGCCTTATATATTTACGTATTTTAACATTTCAATCATATTTTCCTATTCTCTCATATTTTACCTTTTATTTCATGCCAGAAAAAAATATTTGTTGCAATATAAAAGTAATTTTTGAATAAATTATGATGGCACTGTTATTCATGTCACTAATAGACTAAATTATTCCAGGTTAATGAATTAACTGGAAATGAATAGTATTCTGCATTTTATAGACACACATGTATGAGAATTAATGGTTGGAAACATACACTAACATTTATTCATACACTAATAAAACATGTATTAATCATGCTCTATGTGCCAGTCAGCAGGGCGGTACTATGCTATTACACTGAAAAATCACAGCCTGCTCTCAAGGACCTGGTAAAAGCAATAATAGAGATTGCCAACAAACATCATAACCTTGTCAGGTTTGGAAAGTAAAAAAACACAAAAGTGATAATAAAGTAAAGCTGTTTAGAAACATTTTAGATAAAGTAATTATAGATATCACATTGTATCCTGTTATATAATCCAACAATAACATAATAATTAAATAGCATAATTTCTAATTTATATTCTAAAGGATGAGGAAAATCAAGGCACTCTTTTCTTCATTTTTGTCATGCTCAATACCTTTCCTAGAAGTCCACTTACATTCTCATTATAAGGCTTCTTCCTGAGAATATTTAATATATTATGCTAAACAATATTTTCCATCATGCTGCTTTGATTTTAGCAATTGACAGAAGTGTTACCCCCATCTATTCTATTTTGCTCATATCTTTGAACACACGAAAAATTTCTCTGCTGATTTGGATGGTGGATCATTTCCTTGTTAACTTGGCTACACTGGACAATACATGTCCCAGAAATTTCTTTCCTGCAAGGATGCTTTGAAGGTGGTTACTGGTTAGAGGTTGTGGGAGGCACAGAAATGCCAACACGTCCCAGTTTGTCCTCTGTGTTTTCTGCTCTACTCCAGTTCTCATTTTCATATGGGGCCCTCCCAAAGAATAGTAACTGTGGGCACACCACCCCTAGAGCTTGGGTGTGAACTCAAGGAGCTAGTTAGTAACTAGGAAGACTAGCAACTTTCTCTCCACTTTCTGGAGTCTTCTTTAACTACTGTGCTCTGTGAGGAAAGATGGACAATAATTCAGAAAAGAGCTGACTTCTTATGAGTTCTTCCAGGAAATGATTAAAACTAGGAAGAACAACCCTGTAGAAAATTCTTAGCCAAAATTTCAGTGTAAGTACTGAGAGGATGCAAGCCAGAAGGCAGAAACTATTTGAACTAGAAAGTGCCTGAATCAGAGTAAAAGCAGATTTGGGTTTATTTTGAGCCTGAAGATAGGGAACTGTGATACCACAAAAGCAGGGAATACACAAAAGGATTAGTTAGACATAGCTCCCTAAGATCAGCATTTACCTTTTGAAGGAATGAACATCTCACTTTTAATGCAGAACAGTTATTTATTAGACACATGGGATTTAAGAATCTATGAGTTCTGTCTTAACTACAGGTAACTTACCAACTATAGCCTCTAGCAGCAAAAGGCAAATTCTGTAACCATTCAGGCAGAGAGAAAAACAGCAGGGGTTGAAAGGTTTTAGGAGGTTTCTGATGAATGGGCATTTTATTTCACATCAACTCTGCACTTCCAAAGGGCAACTCCATTTAGGAAAAGTGACTGGAAACAATGCCCACTCGTCTCCACGATGTCTAAAAAGCCAATGTGCTAAAGTACCGTAGACAGCAGCATGTAGACAGAGACAATAATTAAGGAGAAAAACTTGAAACTAGGATTGCAGAATTTTACATTCTGTATGATTTTCATTTAACTTACAATGTGATTGTGTAATTCTCACCTTGAAAAGAATGAAAAACCCTTATATGAAGTTTATATGATTTTTGTATTAATTGAAAATGTTATATGACATTCAAAGGTTTAGTTCAATAAATCCTTAAGTATGTCCTATACTTTATATACTTCTCTAGATTCTGAAAACTTTTTTAAAGTCAAATATATATATATATGTAAAATACTTATTTAATAATGATAAGTTACACCTGTATATTCTAACCTTAATTCACCAGGTAAGATATGTTTTACTAAGGCTTCGTAGTTTCTAGAATGAATATTCAATAGCTACAGAAGTAATACATTATAAAACCACAGTCAAAATCACAAGTTATTGGTTTTCATATCTACTTCATCAGCATTAGAACTACTGATTAAATCTCATAGTGTATAACACTGTCCACAATTCTTCAGCCTCCTATAGTAATGTGATGCATCCAATCCCTTGGCACAGTCCTGTGATGGGTGAATCACATCCACTTGTTCGTTAACTCTGGGTATAGCCATATGGATTTCTTAGGTCAATGGATATGATACAATAAAGGTTTCTAGTTTGCCTTTATGATTGTGAAGGTCTGTTGTTCAACTAACTTGTTCATCAGTGAGGATGAGAAACATGGAACAAACTGAAGCAAGAGCCAACTCCAGTCAGAAGCAGAATGGATAAGCCAAACAACAGCTATCATAAACCTGTAGAAGTTAACTAGGTAAGCTACTGTCTGCTGATCTGGTTGTGGTTAAAGAACACTATTGTGACAATGTTTGAAAGGTGTAAAAATTTAGTTAAAATAAATAGCTGAAATACATGGCAGTGGTTTTGAAATTAGGCAAAAAGTGACTATTGACTATTACAGGAGGTTAGGATACTGGTAGAGAAACTTTGCAAAAGGATGGAAGTATGAGGACACACATGGCATAGTGGCAAACGAGAAAAAAATCCTCTGAGATAATCAGTAGGAAATAAAATGTACACAGTGAGTTTGCATAACTGAGGGAGGAGACATAAAGGCTAACTGCATTTAAAAAGTTGTTCTAAGAAAGAAGAACTTACAAACACATTGGTTGGTGTGAAATTTATTCAATGACTTGCAAAATTCAGTAATAAGAGATTCTCGGCAAACTAAAGGTGTATTCATTATAAAAATCCTAAATCTTCACCAGCAACAGGTGTTTGTGTGTTTGTGTTAAATTTGATAGATGAAATGTGATATATCATTCCTGCCCACCATTTGTAAGTTGACTGATCTTAGACAAACTGTTTTATCTATGCCTAAGTTTCCTCATTTGTAAACCTGGGATACATAAAATGAAATAATGCAAACAAAATCTTAAAAATGCATGGCACACGACACATACTTGATAAAAGTTATTATAACAACTATTAGTCAAGGGATTATGTTAGAAACTAAAACATTTGGAGACGGTGCTTTCTTTTTCATTGTACTCATTATGATGTCACTTTAGAGTCAATGGATTTGAGAGCAGAGCGGGGTCCTTGGGTTCACTCTGGGAAAGGTTTCACCAGAGCTCCCTTCGGCAGCATGTGACAAGTTTCTCCATGAGCCAGAGACTCAGGTATACTTAAAGAACAGGTTTATTAGGAAAAGGAAATAAAGGACACTGTACAGAAACAAGCTGGCAGAAAGAGCTGCTCCACTGAGGGGCAGATTTTCTGAAGAGAGGCTTGCATGGTGCAGGTCACGGGCAGACAAGCAGGCCGCTGCCCTGCAGAGAGACAGAGTTGGTAAAGGAAAGCACCTGCATAGGCACAGGTGGGCAGAGAAATGGCTGCCCTGAGTTCTTGCACGGATGACACTGATAGAGCCCCCTTTCAGTTGGGAGGGGCTCATCCCCGAGGATGGCTGTCTGTTTACTGGCTAGCTAGAATTAGGAAAGAGACCTGAGATTTTACAATGGGCTCAATTTCCATATCTTTGGCCCTAGAGACTGCAGTCTAGCTGCTACAAAGCCCTACCTATGCTTTGTAATTTAGGAGCTGGCACTTAGGGATTGTGCTAAGGGTTATGTTGATTTCTTCTACCCCCCACTTCCTTATGTGGGTCTAGTTCTAATCTTATTTTGCATTAGAACTCCTCATCAACTACACAGATTGTATCCCACATAGAAGAAACAACACTTTTGGCAAAAGCAATAAAATGATCTAATTATCTTAAGATCTTCCAAGATACCAGAAAAAGACAATCTCAGATGACTATGATCACGTCTGTTCCAATGCGCGCCATTTATATTATAAAGTTAGACCAATATGTATATGAATTATCTTTTTATTAACACTATCATTATATCATTATATAAGTTTCAAGCATTTACTATCAACAATCACCATGCGTATATACTACATTAAATTCACTGCTAAAAAATTAATTCTTTCATCATATCATTGTCCCCTTTTTTGGCTTATCTATTCCTATTTCCCCTGTTGACCACTAATCGCTCTTAATCGTCCAACAATTTATTTTTGTTTTATTCAGTTCATCTGTTTCTTTCTTCTATATACCACAATAAGTCGAATCATGTAGTATTTGCCTTTTTCTGTCTGGCTTATTTCACCAAATAAAATCCCCTCTAATTACATCCACGTTGTTACAGTGGAAGAATTTCATCATTTCATTGTGTGTGTGTGTGTGTGTGTGTGTGTGTGTGTGTGTGTATGAGAGAGAGAGAGAGGGACACACGGATCACCTCAAGTTACTGTTCTTGTATTTGTGAGGTAAGTATCTAGATGTTAGATAACTATATTGTACAGAATTTCTCTTTTCAAATGTTTGAGGAATCTCTATACTGCTTTACATAACGCTACACTGATTTATGTTCATACCAACAGGGTATCCTAAATGCTCAGTGTGGACCCATTACCATGCTAGACACTATGGGCTCCATAAACACCTGCAGCTTACAGTATTTTCCAGCAAAGGAACTTAGTTGTACGTACAATCAGAGCTAAAATCTTCCAATTCTTCTTCTTTTTGAAGAACCATTTGTGTAAATCATTGATTCTGTTAACTTCTAGTCCTTTCAATTCTTCCTATCATCTACCATGTTTATAATCCCAAACATTTTGCTCATTTAAATTTTGCATCAGAAAAATAGATGTCTTATCTGTGTGGGTTCACTCCGGGTTTATAATATTTTTGTTAACAGTAGCTCAGCTAAGACTGCACCTGTTAAGGCATCTTTTTCCCTAATTTAGCCATCTCACCGCCTTCACTTTTAACAGATAATATCAACCACATTTTTGCTAAATTTATTCCTCTCCTTGATTTACAAGGTTACAATTCTAGAGCCTGGTTTCAGTTACTACAGGTTTTTTTCTTCTGACATCTCTGACATCTTTTCTAACTATAATGTATCTCCAGGATCTCAATTTTCTTTCTCTTATGTTTGTTCTCTTTACTCTCATGTTGTGGTTCTCTTTTTTTAAAGATTTATTTTTATTTACGCATACAAGAACTGGGGTGTAGGCCAGAGATTCAAGGGGTAAAAAGATTCTTCAGAGAGAGAGTGGGGATCAGAAATAGGTGGATCTACTGAAATACACTACAGAGGGGAGCAGCAGGCAACACAGGAGAGGTCTGCTGTACCATGTGGGTTAGCTCCCTGGTCAGGGATGGAACTCATGCTGCAGTGGCTGGTGATAGCTTGACAGCACTGAAACGTTAACCCCTGCACCACCAGGGAGGCCCCTGGTTCTCCATTCTTTCAAGTCAGACCCACTAGAAGTTTGCTTTTCTGAAATATTTGGTTTTGCCTCTCATAACTCTTTCACTCTATACTGGTATTTAAATGGTTTTAAATCACCTCTTTCCCATGACAGATTCCATATCTACACCTTCTACCTTACCCTATACACATACATTTTCTGAAAACTCAACTATTCTCTAATTAAACTTGTTTCTTGAAAACTATTCACTTGCTGATCTATAGTATCACTACTAACTTTTAAGTGTTTACAGTGGTATATTTTCTATGACACAGATAGATCATTGTGTAAGTTTAATAGCATCATACACCAAAACGATCTTTTGCAACTATTGAGTTGAAATCTTAGTAGTTTTTAAAGATGAGGAAATCCAAACCCCAGAAATGTTAACTGGTAAACTTTATTACTGATCTTTGAGTTTCTAACCTATCAGCATGGCTATTACCTTATTCCTGCCCATCACCATCTAACTAGTAGTGTGGCCTCACTTATAAGAAGAAGTTTAAAAAGAAATTTGAGTGAAGAAGGGAGGAAATAATGCTGATATCTGTGGATAAAGCAATTTAATCAGGCAGAGGAAAGAGAAGAAAAAGGGATCTCAGGTACTATTGTGTGTGACGTGTTTGTGGAAAAACAAAGAGGACAGTGTGATCAGAAAAGAAGCAGTAGGGAGACAGTCTTATAGAATAAATCAAGTCAACAGAAAACGTACAGATCTTCTCACTTCTCCGTTGTCTGCCTGAAGCTGAAAGGTAGAAAGCCTGGCTTCCAGTGGGCATATATTTGATGTATTTGTGTAATATATTCCTTTGTGCCCTTATTCCCAAGTAACTTCTAATTCCCTTCTTTAAAAGAGAAAGGTCTCTAGTATCAGTACTCCAGTACTTTAGTACTCAGATTCAATTACATGATTTCAGCACTATAAACAATAGGATGCTAACAAGAGTGATGAAGCTACTTATTTCTCCAATCTTCAGATACAAACCTAATGTAGAATTTAAGAGTTTTGAAGTTGAGTGGGCAGCATCAAAGTATGTGACATGACCTATGTGCAATATTAACATGAAATAAGATGAGTGTTATGAACTTCATTCCACTCTCTCCCACCCATTAGTGTCAAATAGTTGTGACGGACTTGTGTTGGATAAGATGTGGAGGGAGTTTTGAACTTCTTGTTGTAGAGTGACAAAAATGATTGTCCTGAAACGACTGAAGGTCTCTCTCTCTCTCTCTCTCTCTCTCTCTCTCTCTCTCTCTCTTTCCTGAGCAATGATTTTGCCAGAAACAGAAATTTCTCCTATCTTCATAATCAGCAGGAAAAAAAAAAGTAAAAAATTCCCTAAGCAATCTTATACAATTAGTGATGATATCTAACCCCAGGCTGCCAGACACAGAAACTAATCTATTTGTCTCCTCACTGAGAAGTACTTACTTATATTTGCTCTAATTGAAAAGTAAACAAAAAAGTAAAATTTCCTTCTCTAGAATTTACCTTCATGATCTGCCAAATATGCACCTTTATTCTCCAGGATCTTCTCTGTAAATAATGAGAGGGTGGGTTGGATATGGGAGGGGCAAAAGCACTTCTTGTTGACTCCTTTTTTATTTTAAAATGTGTTCTTTCATTATTACAGTAATGTCTCCTAGTCTCTGTTTCATTATATTTGAAGTCAAGAAGGAATCAGTCTCATATAAACATTGTATTTTTGAATCACACAAATCTTTGTGAAAATCTCTCTTTTGTTGAGTCAAATGTGATCTTGGCTAAGGACTTGATTCCCATGGGATGAAGATATACTTTGAGGATTACCACACTTTCAAAATGTCTAAAGCTAATTGATCTTTATCTCTAATATTTACATTCCTTCAGAAACCTAGGGACTGAAGAAGGGTGGAGGTTTAGGGAGGGAGTTTCCCAGGGAGAAGTAACATCCTTCATACAAGCTTTTAAGCTGATGAAGGTTTAACTAAAAATGTTAAACTCTGGTTTGACACACAATCACATTTAAGAGTTGCAACTGCAAAAGAATCAGAGATGTAGTAAGAAAAAAGAGATCTGAGGTAGAAGTAAATGCCCTTTAAATATTTCCAATGACGCCCACTCTGCTATGTCCCAAGTTACACCAATCTGACAATGTTCTCTCCAGGGGACAATAAACAGAAGCACACACAAAGCCATCACTGAGAACCCCTTCATCTACCTTGTTCAGCAGCTTTTCCTTGATGGTTCTGAATGGAAAACATACCTGCTATGATAAACGACAATAATTTCTTACTTGATTATAGGGAGTAAGTTCAGCTTTTCTGACCCTGCTACTATACTCTGAATAATTTCATCTCAAAATATTCTTTGTTGACTACAGAGGCAGTAGCCAATTTCATTTCAGTTTGGTCAAAAGACCTATAGATCTTTGCCATACGTTTTCTGTAAGTAAGTGTTTTACATCCTTACAATAACAGAATACTTTTCATACCACAAACAATTCACTGCGGGGCCTCCCTGGTGGCACAGCGGTTAAGCGCCCTGCGCTGTGGAGCTGTCTGCAGCAGCAACTCGAGTTTAACGCCCCACCAGGGAGATTCCCACAAGGCGCAGCAAACCTCTCCTGTCTCGCCCATTGCTCCCCTCAGCAGTGTATTTCCTTCGATCTGCCTATTCTGTTCCCTACTCCGTCTCTGGTGAACCCTCTCACCGTCCCATGCCTCAGGCCTGCACCCCAGCTTGTATGCATAAATAAATAAATCTTAAAAAAAAAACAATTCACTGTGTAATATGTAATATGCATAATGATAACCTACAGTAGATATATATACACACACACATATATATACACATATTATAGTAAGTATGCCCTTGTAAACATTTAGTTTCCAGAGGAAAGCATGTCCCCAAGAGTTGCTTAAGGTAGAGACAAGGACAGCCTAAAACTTAAACTTCACATTTACGTAATGCAATAAAATCATTTTAAAATTGCTAACACCCTGCTCAGGGATGATCAATCACTGCTAACTTGCCTACAACTTAGTAAATTATGAATCTGAAGAGATTACAACTGTCATCTACATCTCTTGCACTGGCAAAAGATTCATATTTCAAATACGCTATCTTTGCAAATGATTTGGTGTTATATTGTCCTGCCACCAACTAATCATGATTTGGAAAGATGATGAGTCCTCCAAAGGCAAACATACATTTTCCTCTTATCACAGCAGTACAGTTCACTTTAGCAGAGTTAAGGTAGCATCACTATTTTCATTACAAACTCCTGATTTCAAAGGGTTATATATGTTGTAAAAGTTTGCAATGAGAAGAAATTTGTCATATGCCATGTGGTCAGGAATACTTAATAAAACAAAACTATACTAAAAACCTTAAATCTTAAAGTGGGACTTCTAGATATATTTCTGGGACCAAAAACTCAAAAAAATTATTTACATCTTATAAACTGTATTGCTTCCCCCATCACAAAACATGAAATTAATCATGAAAAGTAGCCTTAGGAAAAAACTAATGAGCAACGTATCATTGTTAAACATAACATCTTCCTATGTCCCGCGGGTAAATACATAATCCACATGTCACTAATTGAAGCTCTGTATCCTTATTAGAATCAATGTTCTGGGATGAGTCCATCATCTATGCTGGCCAATAGAATGAAGTGCAGGAATTTTGGGATGAATCTAGAACAATGTTCACTCTTTATTGCTAGACATGAACCATAGAGAAATTGAGCAGGAGTTCCTTAGGCATCTTTCCAGAGTATAGGGTCTGTAACTGACATAGTGATGATACGAGGCTATAGAATTAAGCTAGCGCTAGGAGATACAGATGTCAATAGAAACTTGGACCTAAAGGCATTATTTAAATCCTAAGAGCTGACATTTCCTGAAGTCAACTCTATCCACGGGTATTCTAGTTTTGTGATCTGATACATGTAATGTGTTCTCCCTCTCTCCTTCTCTTTTCTTAAGCTAGTGGTATTAGATTTTTCTCTGACCTAACGCTAAATATCTCTTAATTGATACAACTTTATAATCTATCTCTTCCATCTAGGCTAGAGGCTCTTTCATTAATCCAGTACTTTCTTACCAGAGTAATCTCCCTAGTAGTATGCTACATCATGTCACTGTCTTTTTAAAAACAAGTGGGGATTTACACTGTTGTTAGTATTTAAGAAATATAGGATCTCCCCTTCAGGTGTTGTTATCATACCAAACCTACCACAAAAGCACCCACACCCCTCCACCAGAGTCCATTTTGCCCCCTTCCTATTTTGCACTACTGCACTTCCCCTCACTCCCCTTTAGATGACTCAGCTCTATGGTCAGCTTTTAAGGGTTAGTTTTTAAGTTTGACTTTTCTGACATTTTGTTTGGTGTCTGTTTTCCACATATAAGTGATACCATCAGGAATTTGTCTTTCTCCTTCTGACCTATTTCTCTTAGCACAAGCTATTCCAGCTCCATCTATGTTGTCAGAAATAGCGTGAGTTTATCTTTTATGTTTGCTGGCCTACCTCAATAAAATTTTTAAAGTATGGAAGAAAGAAAATCCCATAACTTCCACAGAGAGGTGGAAGCTCCATGTGCATTGCTTTTTTTAATTCAGTCACTTGGCATGAATAGAACTTGTTATTATTCTGTGTAGAAAACTATTGTTCTCAATCTTAAAATAAACCTTTACTCATAATCCCTCTTCTAGACCTTGAAGGTCAATATTTAAGGGTTGTGCCTTTATGATATTTCTTAATCTGGAATACAAATATATCCATGAATGTATTTCTAAGTGTTCATGAACAAAATTTTTTGTTTTGTGTTTTAATAAAAGTGAATGTACATTTTTCTCCTAAAAAAATAGTAGAAAGATGTAATGATGCAATACCCCTAACAAATGCCCCACTGTATAAAATATAATGCCAGATTCTAAAACCTTTGTTTCGTGCCTCACAAGATTAACACGTTCCTCTCACAATTCATATACAATTGTTCCAGTCAAACACTGTGTCATCCTCTCCTTGCTCTCTTTGAACTCCTTCTCTGGATGTCTGGATTCATATGTTCTATTCCCAGAATAACCTTCTTGATCCTTTCCACTTATGTAAATCTTTCTTAAATTTCAGGAATCATTTTTCCTTGGAAGCTTTTTTCAGATACAAAATTTCAATGACTTTCTGCTCTAATTCCAACTGTCTACAAACCATCTAACTCTGCACTATGCATTTGCTCATTTTTTCTAGAAAATGGATTTTCTGAATCCAGTTAACATGTTTTAATAACTAACTTGTATTGCTATGTTAGCTAGGACTCTG
Source organism: Scalopus aquaticus (assembly GCA_004024925.1). Lineage (NCBI taxonomy): Eukaryota > Metazoa > Chordata > Mammalia > Eulipotyphla > Talpidae > Scalopus > Scalopus aquaticus. Next base: position 216,399 of record PVIJ01000286.1, read on the forward strand.
GCTATAAATAATAGGATTCACCTTAAGCAAGCGAAAAAGAAATCTTATGAAGGTTGCGGAATATCTGAAGGAAGTAAGAGAATTAAGCATAACTGAGACCAAGACGCCCTTCAAAACCTTCAAGTTTGATCTTCCTTGTGAACTGCTTGTTTTATAGTTTCTCCCAACTTTATTAAGACATGATTGATTTATAACACTGTGCATTTAAGATGTACACTGTAATGTGTTGATGTGTATATATACACATTTGTAATTACTACAGTAGAATTAGTTCACACCTACATCACTTCAAATAATGTTTCTATTTTTGTAAAAGGTCTACTCTCTTAGGAAATTTCAGGTATATTATACAATATTGTTAACTACTTCAGGCATCCCTTAACAATGGGATACATTATGAGAAAAAGATCTTAAACTATTTAATTCTCTCTTTAGGCTCTCTTTCCCCTCTCCCTCTATTTCCTAGTCTAGTCTAGTCTACTCTAATCTAGTCTAGTGTAGTCTACTGTACTGTACTGTACTCTAGTCTTTCATTTCTCTTCTCTTTCTGCTTATCCCCCTCTTAAATTCTCGCATCTCTCTCTCTCTCTCTCTCTCTCTCTCTCTCTCTCTCTCTCTCTCTCTCTCACACACACACACACACACACACACACACACACACACACACACACAATCTTTCTCTCTCCATAGTCACTTTCTAACCATTTTTCCTACCAACTAGATCACAGTTAACCTGTTATGAGAATAACTGACTATATGTAAATCCAAAATCTAAAATATTGTTAAATCTTTATTTTAATGCATTTGGTTCAATCATACATAGACGCTGGGAAGGGATCTTGTAAAAAAAAAATGCATTGCCACCTTATAAGTAGGGGAGTAACTTCTGAAAAGAAAAACAGTGAAGTAGACTTTGCTATCAGCATACTATTTCAGTAATGCTTACTTACAGATAGATCAGGTCAAGGAGAGTTTCACCTTAAATTTAGGGAATGAATTAAGTCCTAAACAAAGAACTGTATTCATAAATCAGAAAAGCCTGTAAAGATGTATATGAAAGCTTTCATTCATTCAAAACAGAAACTTCATTTTATGATGGACAACTGGGACCAATTTTGATGACTTTGGGATAAAAATCACCTCCCTGGTTAAGAGTGGCACACTTTCTATACCTGTAATTTTTAAGTATCAAGGTCTTTAAGCCAAGATAGACTAGCAGGGACTAGAATTCTTTCCTGTCTGAAAAAAAAATACTAGACAAAATAAATTTGAGCATTGTTTTCAAGATACTGGGCAGCATGCACGGGAGAACGATGGACGCTGAGGACCAAGAAGCAAAAGTATTTATCCCTCCAATTGTATCAGCTTACTACTTTGAGTTCTCAGACCATGACATAGAAGAGAAAATGCAGTTGAAAACTGGAAGTTATGATGTTGAAGAGATTAAGCTGAAATTTTGTGGTAAACAGGTAGTTCGCATTAACAAGGTAGAGCATGGAAATTACATACAAATGATTTGCATTTTTAGAAGAGAGTAGTGTTACCTTTTGCTGGAAACTAGGTAACAGGATGTGTTGTACAAGATTAGCAGCACAAAGACCAGCTCTCCCCTGAGATGGGAGATGTAGACAACGATTGAACAAGAAGGTCTTGTGATGATGATGAGATATCCCTCTTTAATTCCTCAGATCAAGAGGACATCATACCTCTTGATAAGAGGCCAAAGACTGTACTAAGTTGACTCTGCCATGACTTTATGACCAAATCCACAGGAATAAGAGCTCATATAACCAAGGCCACACCTCAGAGTTGCAAATATTCCAGTGAAGATTTGGAATTGTAACAGGATGGTCCCCAGGAAAGGGCAAGTTCCAGGTCCCCTGCCTCACCCAAAGGAGGGTGGAGTTGAGCAGGAGAGATAAGAAGCTGGAGGATAGAGAAGAGAGAGAGAGGAGACTGGAGAAGGAAGGAAGCAGGATGGAGAGTCCGAAGAGGCACAAGGAGTACAGAGACATGTAAAGAAGCTGCACTGGCCTGGACTGGTTGAAACAGATGTGGGTGAAAGCCCCTTGAGGAGCTTAATAATGGCAACATTGTTCTTGATATTAATTTTGCTCTTTCCCCCCCAGACTTGTCTGACTGTTTCTGACCCTTTTCTATGGGTCCCTGCCGAAAGGTGTTTTATACTGTGGCAGGCTTTTGGGCCCTGCTTTGGGCCAATCCTATTTGGGTGAACTTTTACCCACAAGGTGATGGGTAACATTGGATACTTGATTTGGAAACTATATTCTTTGTCTTTTCTGTATTGCACTCTTTTCTGTATTGTTTTTTCTGTAATTGTATTCAAGTTCCTTTCCATTAAAGGCCTTATATATTTTGTCTTGATATGGTGGATAGCAGAATCTATTTAGAATGGGCACGTTTGGGGGTTCTGGGGTGCTCCTCTCCCTACCCTGTAACAAAATGAGCAGGAAGTATTAAAAAGGATAAAACTGAAGTCATAAATTTCAGTGCAATCTCATCCAAAGTCATTATCTAAGAATATAAAGAGGAAAAACAAAGAAAAATAAAATAAAAGAGGAATAAGGGAAAAGTACATGACTTGCATGTTGAAATGTGTACTATCCTTTCCCATTTTCAGAGGAGATCTTCATTCATGGGCACACATACTATGACACACAGAACCACATCCAGCTGGCATTAACCACCAGATATGCAGTTCAATACTCTGGAGATATACAACAAATCTAAAATTACAAGTAAAAACATCACTGGGGCCTATATAAATGACAAACCTTTTAAATAAAAATTTATTAAAAGTATAAGTTAAAGAGTTAGTATAAAGTACACATTTATGGAAACATAACTCAGGCATAAGGGAACAGATGACAGAAGAGAAGTAATAACAGAGTTAAAATCGTATTACTTTTTGGAAAAAGGAAAAATAAAACCATAATGTAAGTAAAAAAGAATAAATAAATCAACTAGAATATTTAGTACAGATTCAAGTTCGATCATGACTTTTTTAAAAGATTTATTTATTTATTCATACAAGCTGGGGTACAGGCCAGAGGCATGGGGTGGCGAGAGGGTTCACCAGAGACAGTGGGGAGCAGAACAGGCAGATCGACAGAAATACACTGCTGAGGGGAGCAGCGGGCAAGGCAGGAGAGGTCTGCTGTGCCATGTGGGACTCTCCCAGGCAGCACATCGAACTCGTGTGGTCGCCACTGCAGACAGCTCCACAGTGCAAAGCCTAACCGCTGTGCCACCGGGAAGGCCCAAGTTCGATCATAATTGACAAAAGAAATGGGAGTAGTTCCTCTTTATCCAAATTGTCAGTTTTTTTCCTCATGATCAACAAATAAGTATGACCATCCACTGTAAGGGCAGATGAGTTAAAAAGTATCTAAAAACAAATATAATAACTAAACTACCCTATAAAACAAGAGGGGGTAAAATTTAAAATTAAAACAAAAGACTTGCAGTCTTCTTTTTCCCCGAGGAAATAGCCCAGGAATTTTTAGGGGCAAATAAATATTTTAAGATTTTTTTTTTTTTATTTTATTTATACATACAAGCTGGAGTACAGGCCAGAGGCGTGGGGCGGCGAGAGGGTCCACCAGAGACAGAGTGGGGAGCAGAACAGGCAGATCAGAAGTACACTGCTGAGGGGAGCAGTGGGCGAGGCAGGAGAGGTCTGCCGCACCATGTGGGATTCTCCCTGGCCGAGTGTCGAACTCGCGTAGCCGCTGTCGACAGCTCCACAGCGCAGCGCTCAACCGCTGTGCCACCGGGGAGGACCGACAAATAAATATTTTAAAAAGGAACCCGAAGAGCAAGAAATGCCTAGAGAGCAGAAAGGGGGGCAAAGGTTTTTTTGCAAAGCAGGGACAGTAAAAATCTTTGCATAGAGTTCTTATCTGTAGAAGACACAAGAAAGAAAAAGGAGACAAGGTACAGGAAAGCACAGTGAAATACTAAATAAGCTAAAATGCTGAAGAATGAATTTCAGAGATTAAAAAGGAAAGCTCATAAATATATGCACAGAAAGTAATGCAATAAATAACAATGACCAACATTGAGATCATTACTGACTTAAAAAGGCCCTAATCTGTAGTATCTTGGTGTGCTGAATATGAATATAACCCTGAAAATTTTTTATTAGCTCTCGTTATGAAGATATTTCATATGATTCATTTTACATGTTTCACCATGTAAATTTATCCAGTAGGACTGCAACAACATCCTAATTCAGCCTAGAATGATGTAATATTGCATTACATTGCCTAATACCATCATGCACACATCATCCAGAGTTGATTGAATCATTTTCTGATACAAAGCAATACCACTGCCAGACGGCTGCTGAAGCAAGCTGACGTCACCAGTGCACTATAGAAAGCCCTGTCGGAAAGGTTGAGCATTGAAATATTTCAGACTTTGTGAGAGACAGTTTATGCTACTGTTCCATGGAACTGTTATTATTTTATCCATTTAGGCACAATACAGAACAGTCATGCCATGAAAGTGCATTAATAGAGTGGACAATTTCTGCTCAATTTGCAGGGAAGTGACATTTGCCAACCAGAAGAAAAGCATCATTTCTCAAGTGAAGAAGGCTTATTATCTTTACTTCGGATGCAAGGTTGGTGACCAAGATAAGCCTTGGGCCCCACATATATGCTGTGCTACATGTACAGCACAGCTTTCACAGTAGTTAAACGGCAAAAGACCATCAATGCCATTTGCAGGCCCCATGGTATGGAGAGAGCCAAGCCACCACATAAAAGACTATTACTAATGCTTGGTTCCTCCTCTTTCTGGTGGAATACTGAAGCAAAAGAAGTAGAGAATAGTCTACCCAAACATTCCGTCTGCATTGAGAACAGTTCCACATGGTGAGGGACTTCATATTCCAGAACGTCCAGCAGAATATTCTCTTGATTCATCTGATGAGGACAAGGGTGAGCCGACCTGTTCTTCTCCTGTTCCATCAGCATGCAGCGATCCAAATTTTCACTGTGGTGCATCATCAACCCCACAGACTAACACAGGAAGAACTAAATGACCTGGTTCATGATTTGGACTTATTCAAGAACAAGGCAGAATTGCTGGGATCAAGACTCCAACAATAGGAATTTCTGAAAGAAGATGTCACAATTACTTTCTATCGAAAGCGTCACTAGCAGGGGCCTCCCTGGTAGCGCAGCGGTTAAGTGCTGCACTGTGGAGCTGTAGGCAGCAGCGAAGCCAGTTCGACGCCCGGCGGGGGAGAGTCCCACATGGCATGGCAGACCTCTCCTGCCTCGCCTGCTGCTCCCCTCAGCAGTGTATTTCTGATCTGCCTGTTCTGCTCCCCGCTCTGTGTCTGGTGAACCCTTTCGCTGCCCCACGCCTCTGGCCTGTACCCCAGCTTGTATGTATAAATAAAAAATAAATCTTAAAAAAAAAAAAGAAAGTGTCACTAGCAGTTGGAGCCTTTCTTCAGAAAGGACTCTGGTATTCTGTTCCAATATTGAGGGCCTCATGGATGTCTTAGAAATCACTCATGACCCACAAGAATGGAGACTATTTCTAGACTCTTCAAAACTGAGTCTTCAGGCTGTGCTTTTGCACAATGGAAACCGTCTTCCATCTATTCCTGTAGCACATGCTGTCCACATGGAAGAGACATACGATAACTTAAAGCAGCTACTGAATTCCATTGAGTATAACAAGTACAGCCGGCATGTCTGTGGTGATTTGAAGCTAGTTCCCCTTTTAATGGGACTGCAGGAGGGATATACAAAATACATGTGTGTCTTATTTGAGTGGGATAGCTGAGCAAGTGAATTGCACTACTTGGGGAAGGAATGGACTCGCAGAAAAAAATGTAGCCATTGGAGAGAGGAATACGCAGCACCCAGCTCTGGTCGAGGCTCACAAAATCCTGCTACCACCCCTTCACATCAAACTAGGTTTGATGAGGAATTTCATGAAAGCCATGGACCTGACTTCGCTAGCTTTCTGATACCTGCATGAAAAATTCCCCTGACTCAGCGAAGCAAAGATTAAAGAGGGAGTTTTTGTGGGTCCTCAGATTCGAGACCTCTTCAAAGATGACCAGTTCAACAACTTGCTGCAGGGTGATGGGAAGCAAGCATGGAACGCTTTTCGCCTAGTGTCTACAAACTTTCTTGGGAATGTTAGGGCAGAAAAATACAAGGAAGTAGTAGAAGACATGCTAATGCAGTATCAGAAACTTGGCTGCAATATGTCTCTAAAGATCCACTTCCTTCATTCCCTTCTGAATTACCTCCCTGAGAACTGTGGTATGGTTAGGGATGAACACGGCGAACATTATCATCAAGATAGTGCATCAAGGCAACAAAGATACCAGGGAAAATGGTTCACTACAATGCTGGCTGACTACTGCTAGACAATCCCCAGAGATGCTCCTGAACAGTTGTACAAGAGACAAGCAAAGAAATCTAAGATGTAGTCTATGACTTGATTTTTTACAGGTATTAACCATAGGCTTGCTACTATTGGCATGCATTTCATTATGTAAACATCATTTTTTCACAGCTTACAAAAAAAAAAAACCTAGAGCCAAAGTTATAATTTGATTCACATATTCGTGTTGCGCACATACAAATTGATAGGAAATGACTAATTTTATTTCCGTAACACGTCTTTTGTAAAAACTTGTTGACCAGTGTAATTGGTTTTAAGGGCGATTTATCAGATACATAAAAGCAGGGAGGAAGAGAGGAATGGAGGAAGGAAGGAAGAGGGGAAGGAGGGGAAGAGGGAAGGAAGGAGGGAAATAGAGAAGGAGGGAAAGGAAGTGGGGGAAATGAAGAAGGAAGGAAAGGAGGAAGGGAAAAAGGAGAGAGGGAGAGTGGAAGAGATGATCAAAATAACAGTCCTAAAATATGATCTCACTAGGGTTTATGTCTTGATTCCCTCCCTCTGTGAAGACCTCATGGCCAAAGCAAATCCTCCAATTCAATAGTTTGTTGGTAATTAGTTGAAATGTTTAATTTAACGGTTTAGTAAATTCAGCTAACAGTTTATCTCAAGTATGTGATTAAGTTATTCTCAAGGAAATTCTTTTTCGTTCCAAATCTAAATTAAGATTTCTAACATGGCATTGATAATTTCAAAAAATCCTAATCCAGAAACAGAAATAAGATGGATCTATATCTTAATTGTTGCTTGTAATACTGCAGATGGAGCAAAGATTTAAATGTAAAAACACATCTGAAAAGTACAAACAACAGCAAACTTTTTACATTTTCTTTGAGTAGGAAAGGTTTAATATTACATAAATCCATAATCCTTAATAGAGAATACTAATAAATTTGTCTACTAAATTTGTTTAAAATTCTCATTCATAAGAAAAACCTCAAAACTCAAAAAAGGTAACTGAAAATTTAAAGATAATACATGCAATGTGTGGTAGGGAACAGCCTAAATGATTAATACTTAAAGAATACTAAATATTTTTAAATTGGTATGAATATGAGTTATTATGTACTTGAGTTCATATTCAGACTCACTAGTTGTGAAATACAAATTAAAGTACAGTAGAATATTACTTTCATTCAGCAAACTGACAAGGGTCAAAATTGAGGTAACCATTGTTAGTGAGATGGGAGAGAGAGAAAGACACTCACATATGTTGATGTTAAGATAATTGTTAAGATATATTTCTAATCTGTTTAGTCTTTGGACCCACAATTCAAATGCTAGGGATTTGTTCTTTAGATTATCTGGAATGATGAAAAGTTAAGAGATTTTTCCAAATCTGAGATAACAATTAACCAGTTGCAGCTTTACGGACACTGGTGGAAGACTGAAGGCTACTAAACCAGAAGTGAGGAACCATTCCTCATGGAAGAGCAGGCAACAGAAGCTACAGGTTATTATCAGTTTCCCTTGCCCTTCAAGTACACAGTGGAAACACAGAGTGTGCTGTTATCTGATGAATTTCCAACACAACTGAGTTTAGGAAACTAAACCTTTTTATGCTGACCAGAAGGAGACACCATCTCTGTCTTCCATGGCTGTTTGCCAAATGAACATTCTTGATAAGACAATCAGAGAAAAAAAAAACCAAGCAACCAATGCCTCTGATCATAAGACATGCAGAGAAGTGACAGTCTGCGGTACTATCTCCTAGCACAGACTTCTCACACAGAATACTAAGTGTGAGCATTTTTTTCTTAAGTTATTTGTACACCAAACAATTAGAAATATGCCACTGTACATCTTTAAAGCCTTCAATATACTAGTGAGTTCATATGTGCTGATCTATGAATGCATAACAAAAGGAGGAAACCGATACATCTCTTTTTCAAAATTTTGTTTTCTAGAATCTAAATCAATTCATGGAAAGAGTGAAAACTAGTAAGAGCATCTTTTCTAGGGAGGAATACTACATAGTTGCGGTAATGATGAAGAAAATATATTTTGACAATATATTGTGCCTTTCTAACTGTGTTTTTATATACATGCATATGTATATGTTTACATGTTCAGAAAATTAGTTATCTTTTTAAAATATCCAAATTTACTAGTTCAGTCTTACCACTGAATTCACGTTTAGATAGGGCCCCACTTTGTCACATATTTATCCCTAATTAAAGGAGAGAACAACTTAAGAGGTCCTTAAACCACTACATATAAAGCAGAATCCCCATCACCATTAGTCTCAGTCTCAGCACTCTAGTTTTCTTCTTATAAAATTCTCACCAGAAATAAAATAATTCTGTTACTTAATGGTTTATTTGATTTGGTTCTGATCCATGATTCTCTCTCCAATCTCTAGTCCAAGGTAAGTACACTATAAAATTTAGAGAACCTTAAATTATACTCTGCAACTAAACATTAAGGTCTACCAAATGACTTTTAATGTACAATTGTGACAGTAGACTGGTCTAATATGTGGGTTGAAGAGTTTAATGGGAAAATACATACAGAGCTGGCAATTACTTACATTAATGTATTCATGTGAATTAAAATAAGTTCTCATTATTTAGATGTTTCTTATTCTGAGCAGGAGTCAGCTGACCATAACCCAGAGATTAAATCCAGCCTCCCCCCACCTATTTCTGTATACATAAAGTTTTATAGGAACACAATCACAATCATTCATTTACATATCGCGTATGACTGTTGTAACACTATAGCAGCAGAGCTGAGTAGTTCCAACAGAGAGAACAGAGCCTGAAATATTTAATATCTGGTCCTTTACAGAAGAAGTTCACTGATTGCTGTTTTACTGGTTCTCTTTGGAGCTCCAAATAATGGAGAAAGCAGAGGTTTCTATCAACACTGCAGAGAAATTGGGAAATACCAGCTTCAGGACACAAATTATTCTAAGTCCTTATTTAATCTGGAGAGGAAAGGAATAGACTTCTATGAAAATATCTACAGAAAACTTAATTCAGCAACAAAAGAAGATTATGGTTACCAAAGGGAATAGTGGAAAGGGTGGAGGAGAGAGGGAGATGGAATAAGGACAAGCATATGGGTGGCTTGAAGGAAGTATATAGCAAAAAAAAAAAAAAAAAAAAAGGAAAGGAAGACAACACCTTGAAAAAAAATAACTGCTTCTTCTCAGGTTAAGACAAGGAAAGAAGACTGGGTAGTGAAAAACTAGCTTTTCAAACAAAATCTCCTATGAAAATCTCATTTTAATAGTTTTCTCAAAGACATTTTATGTTCAGTTACAACTCTGGATCAAAATGGAACGCTACCACCATTTCCATGTTCTCAACTAGTTCTGGACTTTACCAGTCATTTCTTCCTTAGCAGTCTTCCCCCTGTGTAAGTACTATCAACAAGTAGTCTAAACCACCAGAAAAGCATCTATATCCAAAGCCAAATAAATGCTCTTTCCACCTCCCACAGGCTCTCTTCTGTTTAAGATGATCTCAAGTCTGAAAGAAATATGATATCCCTTCACGATCAGCAAAGGTGCCGCTTCAATAATGCGTTAAGTGTGTAGCTATCCATCTAAAACATCAGAGCTCAGATTTTCAGCTCATTCATTTGGGTTATCCTGGAAGAACTATGAAAGAAGACTTTTAATCAATAACAACTTGGCTATATTCTTTTTAAGAAATGACCCAAAGGTAAAAATATTCTTTTGAAATTTATATTATTCAAGTCATACATCTCCTCAGTCTGACTGTAACTCACACATTTATTGTTTGTGTTTTGTAAATAATAATGTTCCAAAGGGTAGCTAAGAAAGGTTTGTTTGCCCCCGGGTCATACATCAGAGCTCGTAGGCACACTGATGAAGAGGAGAGGGAGCTTCAATTTGCTTTAAAAGAACAAGATAAAAAGAGATAAAGGGAGGGAAATGGCATTCTCAGTTGATCAATTTGATCATTTGTATAGATTTCTTGTCAGAAGGGGAAAAAATCATAGACATCACTTCAAGTTTCAAAGGATTAGCATGGACTAAGCTGTTCCCTAAACCTCTTCTAACCATTATACCTCAATTATTTGACTTTACTGTTAGGAAACTCCAATCACTCCCAGGAGCCCTTCATTATCAAGTCAAAGCATTTTCCTTTCTAAACCTCAGATTATAACATTTCCCAAGGCTTAGTGATGGTTCTCAGAGTAACCAAACTTTCCAGATATTCTATGCTTTGAAAATCCTTCTAAGAACAGCATACTGTAAGTGTGTGAGATTACCGCTCACTCCATCATATGCAGATAAAGTTGGGGAGGTTTCTCTAAAATAATCTGGAGAGTTTTCAGTTACAGTAGTCCTCTCTGACTGTGTTTCAGCATCAGCCTTTTTGCAAAAAAAAAGAAAAAATATCGAGTGAGCCAGGAAGCTATAATTCAAAATGATTGTATGTTGTTAAAAATTACAATGGTGGTAACTAAGGTGACCCATGTTAAATTAATTCTACACATCAAATTAACTAGATCTGCTTGTTTCACAAGGACATCAACACTGAAGCTGTTTTCCAGTTCAGAGTACATACGCAGTACAGTATATATGTAACTCAGAAGCAAAGTGCTGTAATACATATATAGATAGAAAGAGCTAGTGTTGGACTTTTCCATTTAAAAGAGACCAAATTCAAGGGAAATATTTGCACATCAGTGCAGACTAATCAGGCATCCTTATCAAGTCGTCAGCCTGATGCTTTACTCAAAGTTTAACATAGAATGGTTAAAGGCAAGGACAACTTTCAGGTGCCCTTATCAACATATTAGCCCCAATTGCATTTTCCAAATATGTCATCAAAATGGTAATTCTGTGCTTCCCTTTCTGTAGCTAGACTGGGTTTCATAAAGGTAGAATTATTACTATAAATATATTGGGGGGAAACTATTTCAATTACTGGGAGAATATGTAACTCCAAGTCTATTTATTTCAATTTATTCAACTGTCTTGATATATTCGCGCACAGAACTTTATAAAGAATGAATAAATTCACCTTGAAATTGTACCAATTGACTTTGGCTGGGCTAGACTGTGAGAGGAATCAGAGTCCCTTTTTGAAATAAGCCTTGACAACACTGATCAAAACAAAGAGGCTACTCATTTATTAAACTGACAGCTGAACCCCTGCTTCAAGCTTATAGGATGATGGGGCCTGGGGTGTTAGTCATGGCCTGGGGTGCTGGCCTCTACCAGATACGTTTTTGCTGCTCACACACTCAGAGCCTATATCTGATGATGTGACATTTCCTAGGGCACTGGCAGCTGTTCAGATGTCAAGCAGCTGGTGTGAGAACTGTCATCCACTGCAGGTTATTATTCCATGAGTGACATGTTAGCCCGGAGAATTTTTTCCTAAAACCATCTTGGCTTCCCTTTAGTTACTTACAATCAGAAATTTAAGCAAAGGGATATGTCCAAGACAACAAGTCTATTAAAGCAAAATTGGACTCGTGGTGATTACGCTAGATAACACTGGTTATTTATTACAAAGTTGAAAAATGTGTTTTAAGTGGTTTGTTCCAAATTATAGTTAATGTACCTAATTTTGGGAATTAATAAGTTATTCTATAATGGTAGTGAATTCAACTTTTCTATTTTCTTAGTTAGTAGGTAAAGCATTGTAGTGCCATTCTGTATGCTCTCAGAATACTGTTTAAACCAGAATAATTTTGGGTATGGCACTGAGAGTGGGCTGGGTACTCAGGAACACACTATCCACATGTGTGGACATCCAAAAACTGTACATCCACATGGAATAGGGGAAGACATAATAAATATGACAACTGCACAGTTAAAATTTCCATCAACCACAACATTATCTTGGTTATATAAGTTCATTTAGCAACATTTCAGTGAGTGTTGTCACTTAGAGTATAATTGCTATCTGGTATACCAAACCATCTTTTCTTCTAAGAAGAACTCTCTATTGCATGATCAATACAAATTCAGTAAAGTTATTGCACCAGCATAAAGAGTGTCCCAACCTGATCACTGCTTGAAAGAAAAAAAAGAGTCTGTAAAGAACGGGACTGAGTAAGAGTAAGCTTGTATGAAAACTTTAAATGAGGAGAGCAAGGTACAATACCAATCACAACTACAGGTGGGGTGACCCCAAAGCTTCTAATACATTTCAGCTTTCTTCAAAGACCAGTTTACTTGGATTTACTTGGAATGGCAAAAACCAAACTATGAATTGCCAAGTCATTTTAGTAAAATGAAACAGCAGAGTCTGGTAAAAATGTGACAACACTGCTAGCTTTTCAATTTTTCATTTCCTGCTGAACACTGGCACTTGCTTATTTTAAACATGACCATTTACCATCATATATTTGCTTTTATTGTTTATCCTGTCTTCTTAGATTCACTCCCAAATGTCTGTAACTTTATTACAAACATCCCTCCTACTGGTATCCCATATAATTTAGGTAAGGTGGATTTAACCCCAAGATCAAGGAACAGGCAAAGTTACCTTCATCTAAACAAATCATTGCCGCTACATCCCCTAAATATGGCAGATTACACCAACTGGGTGAATATTTTTGTTGTTGTTGTTCAAGCTGGGGTACAGGCCAGAGGCGGGGGGTGGCGAGAGGGTTCACCGGAGACAGAGAGGGGAGCAGAACAGGCAGATCAGAAATACACTGCTGAGGAGAGCAGCGGGCGAGGCAAGAGAGGTCTGCCGCACCATGTGGGATTCTCCCCGGCTGGGCGTCGAACCCGCATCGCACGCCGCTGACTGCTCCACAGCTCAGCGCTCAACCGCTGAGCCACCAGGGAGGCCCAGGGGTGAATAAAATTGAGCGCCAAAATTCTAATTTGCTTTGATGAGTAAGAGTGTTGAGGTGAGAAGGCAGCTACCTTACTGCTCTACAGAGAAAGCTTCTCTGAAAATTGAATAATTCAAGAAGAATTAAGAACACAGCTATAGAAAGAGCCTGGTGATATACATTGAGGCCCTGAATGTATCTTTATCTGTAACCAGCACAACCTACACATCTTTCCGTTACGTAAGCAAAGAAATACCCTGCTATACTAAATTAATTTTCAATGACTTTGTTATTTGTACTTGGCTAAATATTAATTTACCTGTGTCCAATTTTTTATTAAGTTCTCTTTATAGATGGTCTCATATAAGTATGTGCATGGGAAGTAAAGAATGTTACTACATTTCTGTGAATTTTTAATAAGTTTCACCTACATTTTTGCTTACACTTTAAGAGAAATATATATTTTATCAACAAGTGGTGCTACAACAACTGGACATCCAGTTGTTATGCAAAAATAAATGATTCCAGGGAAATATGGTAGGGTATCATCACAGGACTGAAAGCTAGACTGAAATAGACTTGTCAACAGAAAAACCAAAAGTCAGAAAACAGTGGAATATAATCTTAAAAGCAAAATTGAAAAAAAAACCTTAATTATCTAGAATTTTTCATCTACCAAAAGTATCTACAAAGAATGAAGGAAAAATAAAGACACTGTCAGGCAAAAGAGAAAAGTAAAGAATGAAAAGGAAAATCTTGGCAAACTCATCACCATCAGGCTTGTACTAAAGCTTATTCTGTATGGAATTGTTCAGGCACAAGAATATTGATTACTGAAAGAAGACTGGAAAAGTAATGAAGTAAGGAAGAGTAAATACACACAGATTATCTCCAAATGGATCACAGATATAAATGTGAAATGCAATACTCTATCCTGTCATGGTGGTGACTTTTTAAATACAACAGTGAAGACATTATCCATGAAAGAAATAATTGGTAAGAAGGATATCATTAAAATTTAAAACTTCCATTTTATGAAAGACAATGTTAACGAATGAGAGGATAAGTCACAGACTGGGAGGTAATATTTACCAAAGACATAACTTATAAGGACTTTTATACAAAATACACGGAGAACTGTTAAAACTCAACAATAAGAAAATAATCTGCTTAAAAAATGGGCCAAGGTCCTTAGCAGATATCTCATTAGAAAAGATGTACAGATAGCAAATAAGTATATGAACTGATGCTTCATATCATATGTCATCAGAGAATTCAAGAAATTCCAGTGAAAACAAGTCATGACTACTACACACCTATTAGAAAGGCCAAAAAACTAAAACACTGATATCATCACTTGGTTATTATGTCAAACAACAGAATTCTCATTCATTGCTCTTTGGAATGCAATGGTGCAGCTCTACTATTGCTTATAAGACTAAACATACTCTTAACATATAATACAGTACTCATACTTCTTATATTTACCCAAAGGAGTTGAAAACTTATTCTGAGGTCACACAAAAATCTGCACATGAACACTCACAGCAGCTTTATTCACAGTTGCTAAAGTTCAGAAACAACAAATATACCTTTTAGGTAATGAATGGGTAAATTAATTGTGATACATCCAAGTGTGGAATATTATTTAGCATTACAAAGCAAAAGAGATACAAATACATTAAAAAATATGGAGGAATCTTAACTGCATTTTTCATTTAATTGTTTTTATTTAGGTAACAATGGTTTACAACACTATATATTTTTATGGCTATGAGTGCATATTTGTAAGTAAAGAAGCCAATCTGAAAAGACTTGACAGTATATGATTCCAACTACATGGCGTTATGAAAAAGGTAAAACTGGAGCGGTAATACGATCAGTGTTGGTAAAAAGGAAGAGATGAACTGGTGGGAGACAGAGGGCTCTTAGAGCAGTGGAAATACTGTTAACAACACTAAAAGATGGATACATGTTATTACACAAAACCACAAAATGTACAACACCAAGAGCCAACCCTAATATAAATCACGCACTTTGCATGATTACAATATGGTAGTGTAGGTTCATCTACTGGAATAAATGTATGACTCTGATGGGCCATGTTGATAATCAGAGAAAGTATGCATGTTTGATGGTGTGGTGTACACAGGGAATCTGTACCTTCCTCTCAAGTTTGCTGTGAATTACACTATTCTAAATAAGTATAGCTTAATGAAAATGCACATATATAAAAATAAACATACACACATAAAACAATTTCTGATTCTATAAAGATATGACCACCATATTATAATAGCAACACAGAAACTTGATCATGGAAATCCAAAGCCCTGATTCATCTTTTTAATTTTTATATTTTCTACATTGTTTAGTAACATTCATTTTATACCTGCCCCCTCCCTCCCTCTCTCTCCCTTTCCCTCTCCTCCCCCCTCCGCTCTTGCTCTCGGTGTGTGTATATATGTGTGCGTGTATATTCACACACGTGTGCATATTCACACACACATATGTGTATAAATAGACATTCTATGTGTCTGTCTGTCAATCTACCTATATACCTACCTACTCTCCTACCTACCTATCATCCAACTCATCTTTAAAGTGGGAGGGGTGGAGGGAGAAAAAGGGAGAGAGGGAGAGTGGGAGAGAGAACAATCAACTATTTTTTAATTTAAACTTTGGAGTTTCTCTTCCCCTTTATTTATATGTAAATATATATATATATTTACATCATTATTCATTTTTTATGCAATGTTTGATTCCTCCTCTCAGAAGAATTCTGTATAATTCCCACCACTAAATCACTTGCGCACCATCACCATAATCTCTTGTGCTCCTCCTACCCTGTTTTAATCCCTCTCCCTCCACCTCCCCTGCTGAATGTCTAAGATTTATAGTTTCCTGCTAGTTTTTTTCTTTTTTTTCCTAATACATTATTTGTTTATCCTATATTCCTCCTATAAATGATACCATTTGGTATTTTTTTCCTTCTGACTTATTTCACTGAGCATAATCCCTTCCAGCTCCATTCATGTCACTGTAACCCACAGTCAATATTATTCTCAATGGTGAAAAGCTGAAACTCCTTCCATTTTTAAAATAATGTTTGTTCTATATAATGTCTGTTCTCTTAGAGATTTTCTTGGGAGGAAAATTAGGTTCTTGCTCTACTTTAAGTCAAAGATTTAGTTATTTTGGAAGGGAACAACTGGTGCTTCATTGAAGGTGACTGTGAGGAGGAAGAGAGAGTGTCCATTAGCTTCTTTGACCCCAAGTTTACTGGAATATTCAAAGTTATAAAGCAAAACCTGCTAGGCAGAAACCATGGTTCTGAAACCAAGAAGTACACATAACAGGAAATGTTTACATTTACAAATATGTTTCTCTTCTATAAACTGTATTACCATGAGACAGGACATTCCAGTGTATTTGTAATATTCTCATTTTATCTAAAACAGATCAGTATCACATTTTTGACTCATTTAAAAGCAGTAATCTATCCTCCAATAATGTAGTATAATCCCATTTTAGATTGCCTGTAGTCTTCATATTCCTCTCTTCAACTGATGGAAGTCCAGGGTATCTTTATTTCATTTCTTTATTTAAGACCAAATTAAGAAAATGTTGATTTTCTTATATATATGCTTATTCCTAAAGCTCTCATAGATGACAGATGTTAAATAACAGTCTTTCAAATCATTGGACCTTGTATAACTAGGCAGAAGCTTGTTATTTATTCTATCCTTTTAAGTAATAGATTGAAACTTTCTTATTTTTACAGTCCTCATCAGAATCCATATAAATGGCTTGCCTCACATCACAATGAAAATAACTCAACTGGGAACTATCCTTTCAAATGCATGTACAAAGGTCACCACTGCCAGAGGATAGAACCTTTCTGTGGACAAAATGTGATTTCTAAAGATCTATCATATATTTTAACAGAGTTTCTCATTCATTGAATACACAGTTTTATGTACATTCCTCAGGAATAAAAGGATGTGAAATTATCTTTATCACTTATTAGTATCAGTTGACTTGTTTTGATTTAAGGTATCAAAAACATAAGGTTTTCTATATACCACATCTATACAATTATCCATTTCTCTTATGTTTTTCTCTTTATAGATGTATTTATTTATGCACAGAACAGGGGTGTAGGCCAGAAGTGTGTGGGGTGAGAAGATTCACCAAAGACAGAGTGTGGAGCAAAAAAGGTGGAGTCACTGAAATACACTGCTAAGCGGAGCAGTGGGCAAGAAAAGAGAGGTCTGCTGCACCATGTGGGTTAGCTCCCTGGCCAGGGATCAAACTCAGGCCACAATGGCAATAGTGTGATAGCTCTGAGAATCAAAACCTATGCCACCAGGGAGGCCCTCTCTTACGTTTTATGCTGTTTTGTTTTTTGAATAAAACAAAAACAATATAATGCTTTGAGTTGTGTGGTTTTTTTCCAGAGTTTAATAGCTAACCTACCATGTCATCTTTATTTCACTCTCAACAGTTAACAGAAAGCACCATAGTCTTCAGACATCAAACTTTTCATTTCACATTGGTGATTTTTATTCGTTCTTTCTCAACAAAATTGCTGATCAAGTGTCACGTTCCATTTGGATAGCTTAACAGCACATCTTGTCAGTTTTTACAGCTCTGGAAAATGTCCCCAATTTACTTTAATTGTCTTCTCTCAGGTGGCAGCTATCAAATGACAGTGATAATGGAAGTGGTTCTTATTAGAGCAACAAGTTTAGATTCTCCGGCGCTCTCAGCCATACCATATATAAGTGATAATGAACAACCTGACGATTAAGTAGACATCACTTTGAGTTGCTATGTAAACAGCAGGACTTAATCTTATTACTTAATTACCAGAATACCATATGATACCAAAAAGCCAGAATTTTCTCCTAATTTGGGAAACCCAGAAGTGTCTCTTTGGAATTGATCCCTTTATCTACTTACTGGGATGAAAGCCTGCCACTATGAAATGAAAAAACACACCTTTTACACTTAATCTGCCAAAATGTTCCCTTTTCCTATCCTAATACCACAGACATTAATTAATTATCCTTCACTTGTAACTAAAGACTTTCAAAAAAAAAAGAGAAAAACTACTATTTTTGGAGTTGACAGTTCTTAAGGAAAAGGAGAAAAATGTTTTTTTTTTTAATTTTCATCATTTACACTAAATTAGTCCACTCTCTGAACTTAGTATGACTAACCAATAGTAAAAGACCATTGAATCATTTTTTAACAGTTTAGTAATTCCAAGGATGTAATTATACATATTTATGTTTAAATTAGCTTTTATAAGAAAGAATATTCTGTGGTTCAAATCTCATACTGTTGTCCGGTTGATGGCTGAATGATGAAGAACTAGTAAATAATTTCTTAGGTATGTGATCATTATCAGGTTTCCTCATATCCTTTGTTTCCAACTTTACTATTAGAATTTTAAATCACAGAAAGGGGTCAGTTACTCTGACTAATATTGTCTGGTAAGTTTTATACTACCATCATGCAATATATTGAACTGAAAAGGAAGAAATTCTTTAGCTGTATTTTTACCTTAGTACAAGCAAATTACTTGAGAGGAAAATAGTTAATTTTCCTCCCTCAGTCTCAAATTTTAAGAGACTTTGAATTTTAAGTCATTCTAAGTGTGTGTATATATAAACCTAAGTGTATAGAAAATGGTTAGAAAACACTACTACTGGGCCTCCCCGTGGCGCAGCGGTTAAGTGCTGAGCTGTGGAGCTGTCGGCAGCAGCAACGCGAGTTCGACGCCCAGCCAGGGAGAATCCCACATGGCGCGGCAGACCTCTCCTGCCTCGCCCGCTGCTCCCCTCAGCAGTGTATTTCTGATCTGCCTGTTCTGCTCCCCACTCTGTCTCTGGTGAACCCTCTCACCGCCCCATGCCTCTGGCCTGTACCCCAGCTTGTATGTATAAATAAAAAATAAATCTTTAAAAAAAAAAAAAAGAAAACACTACTACTTTTGGGCCTCCCTGGTGGCGCAGAGGTTAACCACTGCGCTGTAGAGCTGTCAGCAGCAGCAACTCCAGCTGAGGAGATTCCCAACTGGCACAGCAGACCTCTCCTGCCTAGCCCGCTGCTCCCCTCAGCAGTGTGTTTTGGATGATCTGCCTGTTCTGCTCCCCATTCTGTCTCTGGTGTTCCCTCTCACGACCCCATGCCTCTGGCCTGTACCCCAGCTTGCATGCATAAATAAATCTTAAAAAAATATATTACTTTTCATGTAATTCAGGCTTTCATTACTGTTGTTTGTGATTTTTTTATTGTTTCCTTTGTTTCCATTTTTAATCAAGAAAGTTTATATTATCATAAATAGAAAAGATGGAGTCGATAACATACAAAAGGCTACAAATATCCATAATAAACAAACAGCCTGGGGGATCTTGAAAATAAAGTATGTGTATACAGTTTTAAATGTTAGATGGTAGGGAGAATATAAGAAATAAGCATCATCCATTCCTTTTTATTACATTTACAACCATTTCAAAAGTTCTATCTATACTGTGCCCTTTCAATGTTTCAAAACTCTTTAAATTATATAGCCCAACATACAATGTAATAGGATTACTAGTTATTTTTCATTATTTGTGAGTTAGAGTCCCAAATTTAGACAATTATTTCATAGGGAAAATAGATATACAATTTCCCTTATATAAACTCACTCTAATGTGAAATCCAATGTTTAGTAAAGGTGTTGTATTTCATTCAACCTAGTATGTTTTAAATCAGTTTATGCAGTTCAATTAATGATTTAAATAAAGGTCAAAAGTAGTCATAAATTTGACAAGATATGTTTATTACACCTATAAAATTTCAATATGAAAAAATAAAAGCTGCAATTTGAACTCCAGCACTTTGTTGTCAACAAATAAATATTTCATCTAAATGAGATGGATTTCCAAAACTGACTTCTTCTTACTTGGGAATCAATAATTACATACTTAATTTACTATTATTATAAAGATTTGGACATATCAAACTAGTTTTTCTCAACAATAATTACGAGTACAAAAAACATGATTATACATGGCTAGCTTAAAACTGGACTACTGAGAATCAAGAAGATGTGCTGGGTGTGTGTGTGTGTGTACACAATGGAATACTAATCAGAAATCAAAGAAGATAAAATCATGCCATTTGAAGCAACTTGTATGGAATGTAAAGCGATTATGCTAAGTGATATATGTGAGAAGGAAAAAGACAAACATCAATTAGTGGCATTTACATGTAGAGTGTAGAGAAACCAAAGAAAGGGTCTGATAAAGTCAAAATTAAAAACTAGGTCTTGAAAGCTAACCATAGAACTGTGGCATCCAGAGAGGGAGGGAGAAAGGAAGGAGGGAGAGTGGGGAGAGAGCATAGTAAACTACGGTGGTGGTGGACTGGGGTGACTTGGTGGTTGGTGTACTAACAAGACTGCACCTGTGGCAGGGGAGATCCTATATTTGCAAAATACTATCAACTGTGGAAACCAACAGAACTTTAATAAAATTAATTTGAAAGGGAACTGAACCACTGGATAGCTCTTCCAGTAGGTACAAAATTTCATAAAAAATTTGATTTTGTCAGGAAGAACAGTATTATGCTAATTTTTCTTTATTACTTACTATTTTCCTTTAAAATAATAAATGAAGTTCTCTTTGGAATGGAATGTAAATAATTTTCTACATCTTGGTAATAACAATTTTCCTACCATACAGTCTTTGTTTGGTCTTGGAGAGTTAGGATATTTCATAACTGTTGGGATATCATAGTATCAGTAACCTATTTGAACTGTGAAAAAAAACATTTACAAAATAAACATATCCTACAAGACATCAAGAGTAGTCACATTTTTCTACCAAAATGATCTAGAAAGTGGCATGGAAGCAGTCTACTAGAATAATTATATAATAAGATTCATACAATTCATTTCCAAAGATAATTATGTCTGTTTGAAGAATAACATATGTGATCAATTTTACCTCATATCCCTCAGGTTCCTTACATGAAGCTATTGAAATTACTGTAAAATTAAATCAATCCATCAAATTAGTTAAACTTATAAAATGACTTTTTTTTCAAAACTTAGTGTTTAATATATACAGGTAGTAAGCTAATTATTTTTTTTTTAATTTAGTAAATAATCCTATGGAACAATTTAGTGCTTTAGATTAGAAACACTGCACTTTACCATAGTTCATGTCCATCACGTGACTTAAAAATGATGATTTGAAGGAGAAATAGGCACTATGTGTTAGCAGAGCCTGTGTGTTTGTCATATAAATGTATGTGCGCGCATATTCACAGGCACATTTCCCTGTTTATTCCAGCAAGGATCTAATAGATTTAACTGACCTCACAGACCTCATACCATTAATATGCACATATGTATGTAAAGTCACTCTACACAGGTTAAAATTATTGCTTCTCAAGTGTATGTGTTTATCGACACTTATTTGAAATTTGAGTTTATCATTGCAATTTCTGTGATATTATGCTGCATAAACATGATTCTTATATTTTTTTCCTTCTGAGGTGTATATAATAAGCCCTCTAAAAAGTACCAAATGTTAAAATATAAAATGAAGTAAAGTGGGCAATGAAGAAAATTGTTTATCAAATAGCATAATTATTTACTAATTATTCACTTTATGGTTTCAAAATATGATACAGTGTTTGTGTTTGTAACAGCTCTTTCATTTTTCATATGAAAGCATATCCATAAATATTTGTCTAAGTAAAGACCTGCTCTGTGTACAAATGATTGTTGAAAATGAGTGCTTGGAAAGAAGAACTTCAATGTTTTCACTGAGAAATAATGAAAACATATTTGATAAATAATTCATTTACACCTGCTGTGCATAATAATCACTCATGATGTTGGAGTTCTTTCTGAAATAGTTTTCCAAATAAGTTGTCTTTTGCATAGTGCTGTTTCTAAGGGAAGAGACTTGAAAGTTTGTGATATTTCATTAAGCATGTTGATCTAGGAATTAACGTAATAAAATTGTTTCCTGAAGTTGTGGGTAAATTATTTTATTTTAAATGTGCAAATGTCTTGGTAAAGACTGAAATAAAAATTTTGTGAAAGAGAGCATAATGCAAGTCCTAAGTCAAGCTCCACTATTTAATTTCTTCAAGTATCTATGAATGCTGCCTACTAAACTTACTGTATGTTTTAAGGAGGTGTGAAAGTATTATTAATATTATACGTCCAAGTTTCCTGACGTATGGCCTTCAAAGAAGCATTCACCAGGAACTTGCTAGAAATGCAAATTCTTAGTCCTTACTCCAAAGCTATTGTATCAGACATTGGGATGGGGGACAAGGGGTTGCTAATAAGTTTTACAAACCACCCAGGAGATTCCGATGCTTGATCAAGTTTGGCAATCTCTAGTTATATTATGAAGGTGTAAGACTGAGAGCAAATTTTTCTATATTATAATGTCATTTTTATTTTTACATATTTAATACTTTAAAAACTATTATTTTTATTAATGCAACATTGATTTACAGCACGTATATGATTTACAGATACAGGTTCACACCTCTTCATATCTATTACTACACCATACCCACCACTTAAACATCCATAATCATCCATTGTAGCTCATTGGGCCCCATTCCTCTTTGATCCCCACTCACACTGTCCCTGTTAGATAGACTCAATTTTTCAGTCAGATATTTAAGATTTGTTTGGGTTTGTTTCTGTCTGTTCCTTAGTCTTCTTTATATACTGCTAGCATATGTGGTAAATTAAAACATTTTGAAACCAATAAAATACACAAAAACTGCATATTGCATTTGATGTAAAAATATACTTTTATTATTTCATTGCAATTTATATAAAATGACTTTTATGTAAACATACTCTAAGCCCTTTCAGTTTCATCTTAAGAACTTTTTGGGATTTTATAGTTAATGATAAATAGCTTAAGAAAATATACTTTGAGAAGATTTCAAGGAAGTACAAATTCATGTCATTTTCATGGTCGTTAAAAAAACTTAATGTCTTTTGTTTTTAAGGTTTGAATGTTTAATTCAATCACAATAATCATAATGATATTAGTAAAAGGATATCAGCCATTAAGGTATATTGTACTGGGAGGGGGGGAGTGACTAGCAAATAGAAAAATGATTAATACACAGGAAGCGATGAGCTTTTCAGGTGAAATAAATTTGAGGCAAAATGTAATATAATGTCAACAAATTCAATTTAATTAAAAAAATATATATATTTTTTTCCTTTTATCTTATCCTTATTGTTAAGATAGTTGCTCATGAGTTTGGGTGTCTAAATTTCTCAAACCATTTTCTTTTTTTTTTAAGATTTATTTATTTATTTTATTTATACATACAAGCTGGGGGTACAGGCCAGAGGCGTGGGGTGGCGAGAGGGTTCACCAGAGACAGAGCGGGGAGCAGAACAGGCAGATCAGAAATACACTGCTGAGGAAGGCAGCAGGCGAGGCAGGAGAGGTCTGCCGTACCATGTGGGATTCTCCCTGGCCGGGCGTTGAACTCGTGTCGCCGCTGCCGCCAGCTCCACAGTGCAGCGCTTAACCGCTGCGCCACCGGGGAGGCCCTAAATTTCTCAAACCATTTTCTTAGTTAAATTTAATTCTTCCCATCTGAAAATGTTCCTCCATATCCTAATCTCAATGTTAACTTAGAAAACACTTAGAACTTAAAAGATGTCTTCTCTAACAACTGATGTGCTCAACAAATGTTAGAAATAAGTAAACGAAAGAGGTTACCCCACCAATCACCAAGTCCTGAATGTCTGGTAAAATAGAGATGGTGGAAATAAGTGTTTTAGTGTTTACTACAACTTTCTAATGTGTAATTGTTAGTTTGGTAGATCTCACTAATAAGTGATAATTAAAATCATAGAATCATTGAAACTCAGGGATAGTAGAGATAATAGATAGGAAGCCTAAGTCAGGATATTAGAAAAATATTAAAATCAGAAGGGTATTTGTAAATAATAATTATAGTAAGGGTTATTTAGTTACCGCAAAAAAAAAAAAATGCGTTTTCATTACTGTAAGAACGTAGAAACACAAAAAGCTAAACAGAAAAGAGTCTTCAAAATTAAAGACAACATAAATAAGAATTTGAGGAAAGCGAAAGCAAGATGTTGAGCAACAACTAAATAACATTTTTTTAATGCAGAAGATCATTTGAATTTAAAAACATAAAAAATAGAGAAAATTATTTTCTGAGCAGAAGTACCTCATTGGTAGAAAAGTGGGGTCTGAATTGAAGTATAATGTAATAATATTTAAGAGGTTGACATTACAGAGCTGATCTCATTAGATATACTTCACCATTAAGCCCAATATGCTTTCTAATAAGGCTTATTGGACTTAAATGTTAAATATTTTTAAAGATGCTTATAATATTTAAATACAGTCCTCCTTAGTACTGAGATTTGAACTAGTAGTCAAACCATCATTTTAAGATTTTTAGCAAGTGCAAGCAAAAAAATGACTTCATTTGGCCTTTAAAAAAAAAAAAAACATACATTTCTTTCGGCAACACTATCTTTATTATAAATGTTGCTTCCGATCAGTGAAACTTTCCCAATTCATTTAGAAAGTAATTTAATCACCTGCACCCCACCTGTGACAAAGCCTTAGTGATCAAATAAATATTGGTCGCGAAAGTCAATTAATACCACTTCTGAAAGCTCTGGCTGCAAATCCATTAGGGATCCATTAGACATGGCCACACAGAGAGACCAGGTAGGAGATATTCACATGCAAGAACATTTCCTGACAGAATATAAAAATGAAATCTGCCTTCACAGATTTAGTTTCTCGTTTGTTTGTTTATATTTTTTAGTTTTTAGGTAGCTCTGTCCATAGCAGCAGTGCTCTGAGGACTCCTGCTGTGAATGTTTGTTTCTGCAGAATTGCACACCTGATTGACATGTCTTGATTCTAGTAATTTGCCTCCATGCACTATGTTGCCACTCATGGAGGTAACCTCCACCAGAGCTCTGGTTTCTTAGTACATACAATTTTTCCAGCACATCGCCACCCAAAAAAAAATCTATTAGGTATTTCTGAGAAAAAGATGCTGGAACTGATTTTTTTTCTTTCATTCTTTCTTATTACAAAATATATTTCATACAAAAGTAAACAAAAATATACAGCACAATTTATCACAAGTACCTTTATTGTGTAATCACCTAGACTAAGAAAGAGAACAGTGATAACAACCTGGACATCTAATCCCTATGCCTGCTTACTTCCAGTACATATCAACTGCCAACTTCTAAGGGATAACCACATTTCATGGTAATCATGTAATATTTCCTTTATATATGGTACCAGTCATGCACAATACCTTTAAAAATTTTGTTTATTCAGAGTACTTACAGGTGGTCTTTTTTTTTCATAATGTATTTTATTCCATTACTTACATGTATGACCACTACACTTATTCAAATATACTACATGATGCTGCTATGAGTATTCTTTACCATGTCTCTTACATATTCTTCTTGGAAACAAATTTGGTCTTTAATTGATTATATATGGAACATGCATAGGGTCACATTTAGAAGAAAGCTCCAAACTGATTCCCAAAATCATTCTTCCTGATGCAATATAAGAGTGTCCCAGGTGTTCCACATCTTTGCCAAACTTAATTTATCACCCTTTTAATCTTAATCATTTGTATGGTTATACAGCAATATCACATTATGGTTTATTTTGCATTTTCCTGAATCAATCAGTAAGTTTGATCATTTTTCAGACTTCTTTTTGACTTTTGGCTAACTTATTCAAACTTTTGTCCACTTTTTAATATTTTTTTTCTTTTTTTATTAGTTAGCAGGAGTTTTTTACGTGTTCTGGACACCTGCCCTTTTTCCACTTAGGTATTGTAAATAAATTCACCCAATGTGTGAACAGCCTTTTCAATATCTTAACAGAATCTTTTGAAAATAAGTTAATCAATTTAATGATTGCAAATTACAAATAGTTTCCTTTATGGTTAATGTTCTGTGTTTCCATTTTAAGTCACAATGTCTAATTCCATTGTAAAGTTATTCTTTTACATTATCATCTAGAAATTTCATCTTTTCCCAATTAAGCTTTATATATTATTACTTTTATTTATGAAATTACCTGTAATTAATTTTTATAGTGAGATAGCAGACAAGCTGCACTGTTTTACATAATCAACTGTTCCACCACAATTTGCCATGTGTCTTGGACAAAACTGGTACATCTCTTGGACATCATACACCAGCACAGACTGCACCAGAAGAGACAGAGGAGGAGACTCATACTCAGTGAACAAGAGGTGAGTAGAAGGAAATAACTAGAGACTATGATTGGGGATAGGATGCTGCCTTACATAGCACTGACTCTCAGCCAAAGGACCGAGGAAAGGAGAGCTGAATGGAGTGGATACATGTATCTCACTGATGGAAAACATGCAGAAGAGCTGTGGTGCTCCCAGAGCCTCGGTTGCCAGTGAACAAGAACAGTGTGCTGGTATGAACTCACTGTCCTCCATCATGTTGGACTAATATTGACCTTGTGAAGTACACAAACAGAATAGAGACTAGCTCTGAAACCTCAAAAAAGAAGACATTGGCAGCATCACAAGAAGAACCAGACCCACCTCTTCCAGTCTAGCACATTCACAACAGTAGCTGAACCCCTCCAGAAAGCTCTCACACCCTGTGCCTGATTAGCTGTAAAATCAGAACTCTGTACCTCTAGAGATTAGGAAAGAACAAAAATCTAACATCTCTCTCTCACACACACACATACACACATACACACACACACAAAAAAAAAACAGCTATTGGAAAAGTAGAAGTAGTTAAAACCTCTAAGTCACTGTGACACATATTTTTATATAATTTGGAAATCTATACAGCAAAGTGAGCATACAAATAACCACAATACATGGCAACATGAAATTTCAAGGTAATGTGACATCACAAAGAGAGCCAAATCACAAAAACATGGATATTTTAATCACACAGATAATTCAAAATTGCTGTAATAAAGAAAATCACAGAAATGGGGGGAGGGCAGCAAATCAAAATTATACAAGAAAACTTAGAAAAGCTAATAAAACAGATATGACATAGTTCAGAAAAGCAGCCAAATGACTTGAATGGAAAGCATAACTTTAAGATGAAAAAGAGAGATTCTGGGTGCAAAATTCTCAATAGAGAGATTTACAAATTATACCAAAAAAAAATAAATAAAGCAGAAGAAACCAAACGGAGGATTGAATCAATTATCTCAAATTTAATAATTCATAAAGGATCCAGATGGAGGGCCTCCCTGGTGACGTAGGACTTGCATCTAAGTGCTGTCATACTATGACAACTGCTGCAGCCTGAGTTCAACCCCTGACCAGGGAGCTAACCCACATATGGTGCAGCAGACCTCTCCTGTCTCACCTGCTTAGTCGTGTTTTTCAGTAGATCTGCCTGTTCTGCTCCCCATACTGTCTCTGGTGAATCCTCTCATCTCTGCACCTCTGGCCTACACCCCAGTTCTTCTATGCATAAATAATAAATAATTCTTTAAAAAAGAGAAATGCTAAATGCCATGAGAGAATGGAATGTTATATTCAAAATAATTAAGTATAAAAACTACCAGCCAAGATCACTGTATCTTGCAAGATTTTCTTTCAGATATGAGTGAAAGATAAATGCATTACCAGACATAAAAGCTAAAGGAGTTTGCAAACACTACGCCTCCCCTGCAAAAGAAGGTAATACCCAAAATATTGAATGTGGAAATATATAGTACCAGAAAAGTAAAGACAAAACCCAGTAGCAAACCCTCATATACCAATAATCATCCAAAATTAAAAGTACTGAACTTATCAACAAAAGGAAGAGTGGCTGGCTGGGTCAGAAAACAAAACCCAACTTCCTGCTGTCTCCAGAAGACCTATCTGTGCCCCACAGATAAATATATTCTTTTTTTTAAACATTTAAATTTATGCATACAAGCTGGGGTATAGCCAGAGGTGTGGGTTGGTGAGAGGATTCACCAGAGACAGAGTGGGGAGCAGAACAGGCATATCAACTAAAGTATACTGCTGAGGGCAGCAGTGGGCGAGGCAGGAGAGGTCTGCTGTGCAATGTGGGAATCTCCCTGGCTGGGTATCAAACTCGTGCTGCAGTGGCTCTGGACAGCTTCATAGTGCTGCGCTCAATCCATTGTGCAACCAAGGAAGTCCCATATATTCTAAGTAAATTATTAGAAAAGGACCATAAAAGTAATGGCAGGGACCAAAAAAATGGCAGGGACAGCCTGCCATACTTATATTGATAAAATAGACCTTCATCCATTGGTACAACTTGTTAAAATTTAACAAGACACAGGAGAGACACTATATAATGATTAAAGGATCAACACATCAGAAAGACATAACACTCATCAATATGTATGCACCAAATGCAGGAGCAACCATTAACAAATCTAAAACAGACACTGAAAAGAGCATCGTAACAGGGAACTTCAACAACACACTTTCTTCAATGGATACATCAAGCAGAGAGAAAAATCAACAAGGAAATAATTAATTGTCTTTAATGAAGATATAGCTCACATGGATTTAATAGAAATCTATAAGGTACTACAACCCCCAGAACTGCATTCTTCTCAAGTGACACAGAACATTCTTCAGGAGAGCCCATATGTTTGGTCACAAAACAAGTATCACTAAAATTTAAAGACTGAAAAATATCAAATATCTTCTCTGATCAAAATGGTATCAAACTAGAAAACAAACAACCGAGAGAGAGAGAGAATTCATATGTAAAGGCTGAACAACACACTACTGATTCCTACTGGGTTAAAGAGGAAATCAAAGGAAAAAATTTAAAAATACATGGAGAGACCAAAAATGAAGACGTACTACCATGATATATGAGCGGCTGTACAAACAGTACTAAGGCAGAAGTAGACCACAAAGCACCCCACTTCAAGAAACAATATCTTAAATAATGTAGCCATGTATGTTAGGTAACCAGTAAAAGAACAACAGTCAAAGCCAAAATCTGATAGAAGGAAGGAAATAATGACAATTAGAACAGAATTAAGCAATATATAAATCAAAAAGAGAGTCCAAAAGATCAATAAAAAGGAAAAAAATGATAAACCACACCATAAACCAAATGTTTATGTAGCAAAGATCACGAAGGAAAAATGGAAGAAAATTTAATGAATATAATTAAAGATGAAAGAGACGTTATGATGGAACTCTCAGAAATAAAACGGTCACAAAAAAACCCACTACTATAAACTTCCAATAGCATCAATTTGAAAGTCCAGAAATGAAAACAAGCTTATATGGACAGCTAATCTATGACAAAGGAGCCCAGTGTATATAATGGAGAAAATCTTTTTGATAATTGATGGGAAAACTGGGAAACCATATGCAAAAGAATGAAGCTAGACCAGTATCCCATACCATACAAAAAATGAACTAAAAAATGGATTAAAGCATTGCATGTAAGACCTAGAAGAAAACAGGTAAAATACTGAAGTATATTGATGTCAGGGTTGTCTTTGAGAACTTGACTCCAACAGTAAGGAAAACAAAAGAGTAAGTAAATAAATGGGACTACATGAAAATAAAAGCTCCTACACAGTGAAAGAAACTATCACTAATACAAAAACAGAAAGTGAGAAAATAATGCAAAACATCTGCATATCATACACGGAGAAGGGGCTGTTATCCAAGATCTTCAATGAACACATGAAAATCAACAAAAAGAAGTTAACCCATTCTAAAAATGTACAGAAGAGCTAAATGGACACCTTATCTAAAGAAGACATACAGGTTGGTGAGAGACAAAAAAAAGTACTTCATCACTTAATATCAGGGAAATGAAAATCAGAAGTATAGTGACATATCACCTCAGACCAGTGACAGTGAACCATATCACAAAGGCCATATGCTTTGGCAACAATATGGAGAAAAATGTGCACTCATACACAGTTGGCTGGAATGTAGAATGGTCAAGCCTTTTTGCAAGACAGGTTTCTCAAAATTCTACCATATAGGAAATCTACCATATAATCCGGCAATTCCACTGCTAAGTATCTATTCAAAGAATACAACACTAATATGAAAGAACATGTGCTTGTCTATTTTCACTGCAGCACTATTTAAAACAAGTCAAGTTACGGAAACTAAGTGCAGAAGGACAGATAAAGATTAGAACGATGTAGTAGATATACACAATGGAATGCTCTTCAAAAACTCATGAAATCTTGCCATAAGCAAGAACAGGGATGGTGCTAGAGAGGATAATGCTGTGAGAAATAAATGAGAAAAAGGAAGGACAGATAACAGATAATTTCACTCACATAGAGAGTAACAAAACAAAGGAACAGACAAAACTAAACCAAAACAAACCCTATAAATCTGACTGAGGGTACCAAATGGAGAGATGGGAATGATGAGGAGCAAAGTGTGATGGGACCCCAACAGTATGTAGTGAAGGATTATGGGAGTTTCAGTAGTGGATGTGGTGTGGTATGGTGACATTCATCTAAAGAAATGTGAGCCTTTATCTCTGAATCACATATAGTGTTGTAAAACAATGTTACCATCATAATCTTTTTAGAGAATTTCATATTTTTTAGCTATAAAGAAATGTAAATGTGCTTGATATTTTGACTTACATAAAGAAAATTTGTGAAAACACTTCACTGATTTTAATACTTCATATATATTCTTTTGTTTCCATCTATATTTTATCATAGCTATAACATGATGAGGATTCCTTTCCCATTACATTCCTATTAATTATTTAACTTGGCTTACTACACTGTTAACTAATAAAATGTTGAAGATTGGTGACAGCATCCACCTATGTCTTCATTTCAAATGGAAGACTTTTAAAGTCATAAAGTGCTTTTGCTGTGGAATTATTTGTGGTATATATATTTATCATACTGAGAACATTCTTTTTATTGTTGGTCTAGATTTAAAAAATTGAATAAATATTGAGTATTACCTAAAACCACTGCCAAAAAATTTGAGATGATGACATAATTTTATTATTTCTGTTAATATCTTATATAGAGTTAATGGATTTTCCAATGTTAACCAAGCTTCATATTCCTGGATTAAAACAACCGGATTTCTTTTTATTACTAAATTTTACTTTTTAATCACAACTAACTTTAAATACATTGCTTAGGACATATATATATATTTATCTATATTTAGTAAATTCTCAAAATATTTATATTATTATATTTGCGATATTTAATCTGATAGTTGTGTATTATGACTAAAACCAGCGAAGAAATAACTTAGATAATCTAAATATGGGGAGGTATTTAAATCTTGAAAATAAATAATTGCTACACAGAGCGACAGGAAATTAGAAAGAATGTAAGTGGAGGAAGAAGTGGAGAGAGGTTTAGAAGTTGAAATATACAATCCATACAAATATGTAGGTTCACAAAAGAAAAAAAATTTGTACCTTTTAACAGGTTCAAAGTTAATGGTTCCACTCTCTGCGCCAACTCATTCCCCAATGCTCAGTGTTCCCTAAGTGGATGTCCTATAAATTTAGCTAAATTCTGACCCTATCTACCTTAAATATTTGATTAAAGACTCAGTCCTATAAGACTGCCAACACTTCAAATGCCAATCACAAGCCCAGGTTGTTACCTGTGCTTCTGACTGGCTATAAATCAGATGTTCCCAGGGCCCCCTCCAGTATTCTTTTTTTTTTTTTAAGATTTATTTATTTATGCATACACTGGGGTACAGACCAGAGGTGTGGGGTGGCAAGAGGACTCACCAGAGACAGAGTGGGGAGCAAAACAGGCAGATCGAGGGAAACACATTGCTGAGGGGAGCAGCAGGTGAGGCAGGAAAGGTCCACAGAGCAACGCCCAACCGCTGCGCCACCGGGGAGGCCCCCCAGTATTCAATTCAATTTACTAGGGCAGCTCACAGAACTTAGGAAACCAGTTTATTTACCAGATTCAAGTTTATTACAAAGGTTATTAAAGCATATGAATGAACAGTCAGCCAAGAGATACCGCGTAAGTCCTAAAAGGGTCCTGAGCGTGAGTTTCTATCCCTGTGGATTTTGGGATATGCGACCTCCAGCAGGTGGATACATTCTGGTTCACTAACCCATAAGCATCCTCAATCATTTCTTTTTGAGACTTTATGGAGGCTTTGCTACCTGCTCTTGACTGACTGTATCAACAGATTGGTGACTGAACTCTATCACTAGCAACTCTTACCTCCAGAATTCATGGGTGGGGTTGCAAATTCACCCTCTAAAAAAAGACATATTCATCTTTAAAGGTTTTCCTAAAGTGACCACATTAGCATAGACTCAAAGGTGGTCTGATGGGTTTACTGTGAATAACAAAATCTCTCTAGTCACCTTTATTTCTCTAGTCACTTAGGAAATTCTAAAAGTTCTGCAAACTTTGTGCTAAATACAGAGGGAGAGCAAACATATAACTCACAATATCACACAATCAAAACTTAGAATGTTTGTGAAAGAGGTGGCATTCACCAATTATTTATTTATTTATTTATTTATTTTTAATGTGTATATATGTATTTCATTGTTATTTCTTTTACATTTTGTGTTCCCCTTGGGCAACCCACCACCAATTCACCCGTGATCCATCTCCGTGGTCCCTTGTGTTCTTTTCTACTCCATTTTGTGCCCTTACCCTCCCCACCACACTCCCCCACCCCCCGCTGCGTGTCTCTCTCCTATTTGGTTTCCTTATAGTCTTGTTATAAGTGAAACCATTCAATATTTTTCTCTTTCTTTCTGGCTTATGTCACTAGTATGATCCCCTCCAATTCCATCCATGTCGCTGCAAATTGCACGTGTTTATCTTCTTTGAATGCTGAATAGTATTCCATTGTGTATATGTACCACATCTTCTTGATCCAATCATCTATTTTTGGGCATCTGGGTTGCTTCCATACCTTTGCTATTGTGAACAGTGCCACAATGAACATACGGGTGCATGTATCCTTTTGGATTAGTGTTTTTGTGCTCTTTGGGTAGATTCCCAAAAGTGGTATTGCTGGGTGGTATGGAAGCTCCATTTTTAGCAGTTTGAGGAATTGCCATATAGCTTTCCACATTGGTTGGACCAGTTTGCATTCCCACCAGGAGTGTAGAAAAGTTCCTTTTTCTCCACATCTGTTCCAGCATTTGTCATTGCCTGTATTTTTATTGTGTGCCATCCTCACAGGTGTGAGGTAGTCTCTCAATGTGGTTTTGATTTGCATTTCCTTGATTATAAGTGATGTTGAACATTTTTTCATGTACCTGTGGGCCATTTTCTTTTCTTCTTTGGAGAAGGGCCTTTTTAGCTCTTCTGCCCATTTTTTGACTGGGTTATTGGCTTTGTTTTTGTTGAGTTGTGTGAGTTCCCTGTAAATTTTTGTTATCAGTCCTTTATCGGATGTATTATGTGCAAAGATCTTTTCCCAGTTGGTAGGGTGTCTGTTAGTTTTGGTTAATGTCTCTTTTGCTGTACAGATGCTTTTTATTTTGATGTAATCCAAACTGTTTATCTTGTCTTTCACTTCCTTCGCTTTGGGGGATGTGTCTTTAAAGATTTTGCTGAAATGTATGTCACGTAGAGTTTTGCCTATATTTTCTTCTATAAATTTTATGGTTTCAGGTCTTATGCCCAGGTCTTTTATTCATTTGAGTTGGCTTTTGTGCAGGGTGTGAGGTGTAGTCTAGCTTCATTTTTTTTGCATGTGGCTGCCCAGTTTTCCCAGCACCATTTATTGAATAGACTGCTTTGTTCCACTGCATTTTCTTTGCTCTTTGTCAAAGATTAGTTGTTCATAGATATGCGGCTTTAATTCTGGGTATTCTATTCAGTTCCATTGATCTTTGTGTCTGTTTTTGTTCCAGTATCATGCTGTTTTAATTAATATGGCTTTGTAGTATAGTCTGAAATCAGGGAGTGAAATTCCTCCATTTTCTTTCTTTTTAGTTCACCAATAATTTAAAAGCAAATTTATCAATCATTCACTCTAGTATCTGTGCTAGCTTTATTAACGTATGTGTGTTTATACTTTGATCTGTCCAGAATACCTGTTCATTTATAAGTATAATAGTATTTCACTTTCTTTTTTAATTTTATTTTTTCGTAGAAGAACTAGGGTGTAGGCCAGAGTCGCAGGAGTGAGAGGATTCACCATAGACAGAATGGGGAGAAGAACAGGTAGATTAACTGAAATACACTGCTGAAGTATATTGAGCTGTGGGCAAGACAGGAGTGATATGCTGTGCCATATGTGGGTTGGCTCCCTGGCCGAGGGTTGAACTCAGGCCTTAGGCGATAGTGCTGAGACTTAACCACTAGGCCATCAGGGAGGCCCATATTTATAAATATAATAGTATTTCAATAACAGCATTGGTCTGTGGGAAAATTTGAAGTTTATGAATTCTATCAATATAAGCAGATTAAAGATAAGTAACTGTCATTATTGGTAGGTACAATTGTTAAGAAGAAAAATCATTCTGTTTTTCAAAAATTATTTTTTAAGTTAAAAAATCTGTATGTGATAATTTGTCTTTTTTTGTTGATTCAGTAAAGCCACTAGTAACGTAATAAAGAAACAATATTTCTCAGAATTACCTACAATTGCTTTTAAAAATGAAGATTCCATAGGAAGCCCAACATATTCAGAATTCACTGATAATATGCACTTTAGATAACTGTTCATAGCTAATATTTTTCAAATTGCTATAGTAAGACTTAGGGGATGCTCTCCCTCACCAATATAACCCATTAACTAATTCTCCACTGAAAAATGCAGGTAATCACTATGTGAATCCCATATGCAACTATAAAAAAAATAGTTTGCTTTAGGTATTAGCCATATTCTTTAGGTTGTGATCCATAAAGCCTGAACACACAGAAATAGAACCTTCTGCTTACTTTTAGAACTGAATTCTTCTCACCCTTTGAAGTCAAAGCAGCAAAGTTCTACATAGATAGGCAGATAAGCAGGTAAACAGACAGGCAGACAGGTAGTAGGTAGACAGGAGAGAGAGAGGACAGGCAGATAGGTAATAGGTAGATGGGGGTGGGAGAGAGAGAGAGAAAGAGAGAGAGAGAGGGAGAGAGACCTTTTGCACTATTCACCTAGTTAAATGTAATGCCTATCTTTTCTAAAAAGTCATCACTTGACATTTAACATTATATGAGAAAAAATTTTAGGCTATTGCATATTTACTCAATTTGAAAAAGTCTTGAATAAAAATCACCAAATAACATATTTACTTACTGGACTAGGTCTCATTTATTTTGTCGACAGAACTAAAATTTACCTTTTAAATTAATTCTTTTAAATGAATCTACCTGTCATCCAGCCACCTGTGCAGTTTATGATCCTCTTATTGTTCAACATATTTTATCATTTGTATGCATAAATAAATAAAAATAAATCTTTAAAAAATGATCCCTGTGTACTATGAGGTCGAAACCTGATTAAACTTTTTTGGACATTTCTAAATTTTATGAGACATTTAAGAATATGCCTTATATTCATAATACTTCCGTGAGAATAAATATAAAAAGGAAAACAAACAAGGCTTCATTTTCAGATGTATAGTTCCTCTGGACTTGCTTCACAACAGAGTGCACAAACTTTTTTTAAAATGAAAAACTATAATGATATCATCTATCACACTGGCCTTGAAAAGCACTTTGAGTCACTAGCCAGAACAAATTCTGACTGAACTCTAAGATTTACATTTGCTTCATATACATTTCACACGTTTGATATGATGATATTAATCAATGTAAGAAGTATTTATTAGTATCCATTGCATAAAATGGTCTATGTAAAAAAGTAAAGCAACTGAGAAACACATGAAACATATGTGTACTCTGCATAGGAGAACCGTACAGCTTTAGAGAACAGAAAGATAAAGGTAGATGCATATGAATATAATAATATGGTTAGGAGGCTTATAAGAGAGCCTTACACTTGAACTCAAATCTTGACACTATAACCTTTTAGATTTGTGATTTTTGTATAAACTCTCCAAGTTTCTCAGTTTCTGTCTCTATTAAATGGATAGTCAAGGGGGAAAAAATAAAAATAATGCAAGCAAGATGCCTAATATGTTCTGTGCATTAAATGATATGAAAATGGAAATATATATGCATGCATACAGATATGTGTATGTATATATACACATACTCATATTTATCTATGATAAAAAATTGAAATTAATGGCAAGCAAGATTATCAAGGAATGAGCTAAGCTCATAAATTCCTCTTAAATAGTCTATTGGAAAAATACAAGTAACTTCCAATAATATATAAACTCATCAAATCCCTTACAGATTTCCAGTAAAGGCAACTGAAAAAAGAAGGCAAAAGGAAAAGATCAACTACATGTTGTCTAGGAGAATTCAGTAATTTTTTAAGCCTGCTGCCCTACTGATCATGCTTATTTGTATCAGGATACAATCTATTATCCAGAAAGAATTTTAAACATGAGATATTAATGATATGTTATTTTAGGCGCTGACTTTGTTTTTGTGCGATCACCATTTATTTTATAGAATTAAATATACTAAGACATTCAGATTGAGATAAGCTAGTTCAATTTATGGACTGGTTTATCTTCTCTCTGAAATCCCACTTTAAAAAATATTCACACATTCAACTTATTTCTTATAAAAATATTCAAGCCATTTTTAATTAACTATGCTGCTTCTCATAAGACAGGTCACTTAACTTCTGTCCTGTGTGAATGGTAACTGGCTGTTTAATAACAGCATTAGAAATGAATGCAAACAGCTTTATTTCTTGGTCTGGAATCATTATTAAAGTATTTACTACTAAGTATAAAGATTAGGTGTCTAATAACATCATTCCCCATACTGAACTATATAACACTCTTCAATACATCCTTATCACCTATACAGAGCTTACATTTCTGTACAAATTAACACTTACTCAATGCTAAATTTGAAATACTTATCACAGATATTATCATATG
This sequence comes from Scalopus aquaticus, assembly GCA_004024925.1. Lineage (NCBI taxonomy): Eukaryota > Metazoa > Chordata > Mammalia > Eulipotyphla > Talpidae > Scalopus > Scalopus aquaticus. The sequence goes on from PVIJ01000286.1 coordinate 253,693, forward strand.
TAACTTTTCATCTAATTTTATTTTTTTCCACAAATTTTTAATGTATCTTGACAAGACAGTTAAAATACATTTTGTTTCCCATTCTTAGTTAGAGTAGATGACTACAGAACATTTTGTGTCACTGGACAGAAGAATTTTTATCACAAGTAACTTGATTAAATGGGCAAAACTCCATTCAATTTATAGTCCTTTCCCAAACAAGTTGTGACACCATTTTAGCTCTACCACTGAAAAATATGCCAGAGCAGGCCAATAACCTACTGCAACTCTCTGAATGCTCAGAAGCCCTCATACATATATTTGTTCTCTACTACCAAACAGGATCTTCTTCCCAGGTACTGGTAGATATTATTCAACTATTTGAATATGACTTTATACTTTATGTGACTAAATAGCAGATCCATTCCTTTGAGCCATTCAATTTACTGCCTTCTCTTTTCTTAGAATTTAATTGTGTATCACAGACTTTTATTTATCATTCATTCATTTAAAATATTCTGAGTGTTTATTGTACCAGAGAGGGAGTACAGTGTGGTGGGGTACTTAAGCCTGAGCATCACTCACAGTTCTGCCACTTGAAACAGTTACACCTTAGGCAGATAAACTTCTATAAATCAGTTTTCTCTTCTGAAAATTATTACAAATACAAGGCCAATTTTGAACACTATATGTATATACACCCTCACACACAAAAGTGGCAAGGAATAAACTTTTAGTAAATGATATTGCCACAATTACAACTGTTGCTGTGACTATTATTATTTCTACTGCTTTAAATTTGTCATTGAACCAAAGGTTATTTTTTTGTATATGTACGATTAACTATAGTTTCATGTAATGTGATGTGTTCATTATATTTTAATTAGGTTATTCACTGTCTATATAACAAGAATATTTTTATACCAATGAGTAATTGATTTTCCAGCTGTAATATTTTTCTTGCACTTTATCGCAATAAGTTTAAGGGAAAGGATAAGAATGAAAAGAGGATTCTGTGCAGAATTCTGTATTTCATAAGACAGTATAGATTCATAAGGGATTCATACAGGCAAAGTGGACCATAACTTAGAGATGATAACAGAGATTAGAATTAAAGAAGCTATTGCAGAAACCAATCTATAAAATGAGAGGACTTGGACTAAGTTGATGAAACAGTGGAATGATAAAAGAGATACAAGTCATTATCAATAAGAATGGGTATAACCGGGGAGTGATTTTCTGTATTTAGTTTATATTTTAAAGCAATATAAGGGTCACAAGAGCAAGCAAAGAAGCAAAGATAGTGAACGACAAAGAAGTATCTGTACTTCTTTTGTGCTGAATTTAAAGCCCACAGTGTGTTGGGGTGCTGGGGTGGGGGCTAAGGTGGGAAAGAAGGAGAAGGGAGAAACACAGGGAGAGTGAGGGAAAAATTGATGCTGAAAATGGAATGAGCCAAGGTACAGATTTACACATTGAATCAAAGACTTTAGGAAAGCTGAGGAGAATAGAACTCATGTTGCTGGTGAATCATACAGTTTCCAAAAACAATTTACTCGGTACTTATTATGTGTCAGGCACTGTTAAAAATTAGTTTTATTACAGTAAACAAGATAAAATATATACCTGCCTCATTGTCCTTATAATCTCCAACTGGAGGGAACCAAATAAGATAAGTCAATAAACAAGTAATATAAAGTTAGATATGAATATTAACTACAGTTATATATTACTGAGCATGAATTTGATAAAGAATATGGTCTGTGAACGAATGTTGCAATTGTGTTGTCTATCACCACATATAAATAGATATTTAATAGATGTTTATTTTACCAGTGTTTATCAAACCATAATCTGAAACTTAGGGAAATTTCAAATAACTACTGTACTACATGCAAGACAAAATAACAGTATTGGTATTAAAATAGCAGTGATATTAACAACACTCTAAATTGTTTTGTGGTCTAACGTATAAGAACTAACAAAGACTCTCATAAACATGAACTTATAAAGTTCATTAACATGAATTCTTATTTAGTGCCAGATGTGTTCTGCCAGATGCCATAAATTTATTACCTCATTTGATCTTTAAAATGGCCCAAGGAGTTACATTATGGTATTAGTCTTCATATATTACAAAGGAGATTTTATTGCACCACGTATTACTATGGGCAAATCTTCCAAGGTAAATGTCTTCCTTTTCTTGTATTTTTTTTTTCTCTGAACAATGTATATGGCTATCAGTGTATATTCAGTTTCAAGCTGTGATTATAGTACAAGCTTATTTTATTTTATATTTAAAACACACACACACACACACACACACACACACACACACACACACACACACACAAATAATTGGTTTTCCAGTATCTTCCCTTCCTACCTCTACCTACTTTCTATAACCACATCTCTCTTTCGGAGATCTCCAATTGTGTATAGCCTTGGTAAGAAAGGTAGTTTAATCCCAAACAAGAGAAAAAACAAAATCAGATTCTTGAGGCAATTGCCCCAGTGCACTGAAGCAACAGAAGTGTGTCTCAAATTCAGTCAGACTACTTCTCATTGAGAAATCTTGAGAAAGTAACATAATCCCAACAGTGAAAATTTGAAACAAAGACACAGAACATGAGAACATGAAATTGTTGCAGCAACATGGCTTCTGAAAGATACACATTTTGGAGAGTGAGTTCTACTGATTCCTTCTGAATTTTCTACGAGTCTTTCAGTCAGGCTCCATCTTTAGGACCATGGATGAGTAAATTAGATTAAATCCAACTCAACACATTGTGAAACATAATTTAACTCCATGAGAAAAGAGACATGAATTGATAATACCACCATGAATTCATGTTTTAAAGATCACATACTGTATAAACTTTCCATTTATATCAAAGATAAGGGATGTTTTATAGCATAAAGACAAGATTATCCTCTTAACACTGTTTAAGAGGTAATTACTATATTTATTTCCAAGCAACATCATTGGTGTCTGATTGCTACACTCCTTCTTTTGGATTATAGGAACAAATCAGAGAACAAACACATGAGGAAAAGCCATTCTTAAAAACTGAGAGCATGCATGGCTATGACATTATTTTACACCCAGATTCCCTTTTATCTCCATTCTTCTTCAGTATACTTTTAGCTAACTAATATCAATGCAATGTAAAAAAGCTATAATACAACAATAGAACAGTATACATCATCAATCTTCTCAAATTATCTACTTGGAGACTTACTATACCAGCATATTAAGTTGCCCTCTAGGATACATGTCACAATTCTATAGCTTTTCCACAGCTTCCATTTACTAATTTTGATTACAGTTTAGCTTTCCGTTAACCCACTTTTCCTATTTTCAATTTTTTTTGCATTTGAATTCAGATTAGACAAGTGTAAAGGCCACATGAAAATCAATAACTAATGTTGCTAAAAGTAGTCCTCAGCATTTTTATCTTGAATTAAAACTACTTGAAGTGTTCATCATACCACCTTTAATCAAGTGTAACCATAAACTACAAAGAATTGAAAATGAAATGAATCTAAGACATTTCACACTCCAAGCAGTCAGATGATAATAAGTTTCCACCTGTTAACATATTAATAACTGTTAAAGAGCACAATGTGCCCGAGGTATTACAAGTCTGTGCAATTTTACATGTGTCAAGAAATGGTTTGCTTGTTAGAAACTGGTTAGATTATCAAAGCAGAGTAAATTCCATGAGGAAACTGGTTGTGTAATAAGGAAAAAGGAAATTTCTTCAGTTATTTAAAATACCCCTTGAAAAATACGGGTAATATAGCAACAAGGTTTGGCTTCTGGAGGGTATTAGATGAGCTATAGCAATATATAATTCCCATTCTGAATGTCTGATTAATATACTGTAATTCTGGATGGCACACTCAGGAAGAAGAGAGACAGAATACTAACACAAAGAGACAAGCCAGAGCCCACAGAAGGGGCATGCTGGAGAAATTAATGCTAGGGTGGAGCCTATGGAAACACCATTTCATCAAGGAGGTTTGTTAAATTATGTTTTAGGGTCATTTTACTTCCTTTGTATTAGTGTTTACTTCTGCTTGATAATTAAAATAAATAAAATAAAAGTGTTTCAGCACTAAGCTGATAATATGAATATGGAAAAATGAAGCAGGTGAAACAGAATATTATGTACTTTACCTACCCATATTTTAAAAAAATACTGAATCCTAAATAAAGCACAGAATTAAAATAAAAAATGTAACAATATTTCCATTAAGCTCTTTTATATTTAGAAAATAGAAAACAAATACTATCAACAGGAAAGTGCTGACTTAATGTCTAGACCAAGTATTCCTTATTGTTTACTTTTCCTGAATCAATAATACTAAGAAATCCTCCTTCCCCTCATGTATTTGGAAGAAATTGAGTTTTAGAAGGAGTTAGTTGGGGCAGAACAGTAAATTTCAAGTCTAATTTCCTGAAGCCTGAAAACAGAAAAAAAAAATGCCAAATACTGGTTACTTCTAAAAAAGAGAACAAACATGAACTTCAAAAGTTAATTTTAAGAACTATTTAGAAATCATGATCATTTTGTTCAGCATATTGTCAAACAATAATACTTTCCATAATCTTTCAACATGTCTGCTTGACAGTACAACATATATTTTTTTCTTCAGTGAAGCACCCTTAAGAAGACTATCAGACTCAAATATCCCTCATTGAAAAACTGCCAGTAGATTGGTTTATTACCACTGAATATTCATTTGTGCTGCTACTTATTTCTAATTTATAAAAAAGACCACACTTCATAATGAATGAAAAGCTATGCATTTCAATTAACTTTTTTTACATTATATCCTCCAGAATAATACAAAAATAATAAATAAAATCCCATAATAATAAGGCAAACCAGTAGAGCACACAGTAAAGAAGTTGTTATTAAAAATAATCCCGATCTCCCTAACAACAGAAAGGTGTCCTTGAACAAACTCCGGTGGTGAAGTAAGACTGAGCCTAAACTCTTCTGAACCATTAACAGTCCATCCCAACTGTCCACAGGGAAACTTCACACAGTTACCGGTAATCAAGGAAGCTGTGAAACAGTCATTATGCTAACCACATGCAGTGAGGATCCATATCGGGGCATTTTGATTATTTATTTAGCATACCAGTTTTTACAATTTAGACTGAGAAAAAACTAACAGAAGCAAGCTGATAGCATGTCCACCATAGAACAGTGAATATTTGTATAGTTTGTGTTTCCTACTGAGCAAAAATAGGAAGTATGCTTTTTAAGCAACTGTAAACAGTTCATATAGAACCACATGTAGAAAATATGTGATTCACTTATCCTAGCCAGGTTTATAAGGGCAACATGACTCCTGTGCAAATCTGAGGATAATCAAAGTTCAGTGCTATGAAGAGGGATGTGCCTAAATAATTTTGATTACTTGCCTTCTCAAATGGTGCTCTAATGGAGAAAGCTGCATAACAAACTGCTGAAAAGCAAAAACTACCCAATGAAAATTGTTTTGAAAGTTCTGACTATGCTCTTTCTTTTAAAAATATACAATGATGTAGATTACCTGATTAAAGGTCAAGTGATGTAACATAAGCAGGCATGGGAATCTTTTTTTGAAGCATGCCTATTAATATTCTTTGCAACCATGTTTGTTCAAATAAAATCTGAGGAGCTCCCCCTAAAGTTGAAGGTGTAGTCACAAAGGCTTAGGAAAATTTGTTATTTGCCATACCTAAAGAGGAGCAGTAACTCATATTTTGAATAAAACAAATAAAATGTTTGAAAGATTTTTTAAGGGTCTATTATTGTTTCTAAAGGAAGTTGAATATGAAACCTTTTAGCTTATATAACAGCTTTGTTTATAAACTGAAATTCATTTCTCACAAAAACGCTGGCAAATGTATACGAATGTCATTGTTTTATCTTTTATTACATCAAATAAAAACTACCGTCAGAAGATTATATGGAACACAAATTAAACACAGCATTCCAATCATTTGAAACAAACAAACAAAAAAAGGATGCAAATCAATTTATCTCCTGAGATTTTTTTCCCTAGTAAACAGCCTCTGGCAAAGATAATTTTAAACAAATGTGGTATTCAAAGCTATTGCAAACTCATTTTGCCTAAACTAGAGTAATAACCCGTAACTTGCGTCTGCAATTTATTCTCCATACAAAGCTGAAACACACTTGAAATGTCACTCAGATCACACTACTCCATTGCGATTATATAGAGACTACAATTCAGACTCCTTGTCCTATCATGAAAGAACCCTTGGTCCTGGTCCACTTACTGGATTTGAAAGAATGCCTGATGTTATTACAAGGTAAATGATGATACTCATCCCATCATTCTTCTCTTCCTTTTCAGGCTTCAACAACAATGCACTAATAATTTGTCTTTAGACTTGCCAGGCTTACCCCTACCTTTTGCCAGGTTTATCCCTACCTTAGAACTTTTGCCATCACAGTTTCCTCTGTCTGGAAAGCTCTTTCTCGACACCATGAAATAGCAGTTTCTTTTAGTGTAGGACTTAACTTCTTTAATTATCAGGACTCAAAAGGGATTTTATTAAATACAGTATCTAAATAAGCACACCCAAGGCATTATCATTGTTCATGATTTTTTTTAAGATTTATTTTTTATTTATACATACAAGCTGGGGTACAGGCCAGAGGCGTGGGGTGGCGAGAGGGTTCACCAGAGACAGAGCGGGCAGCAGAACAGGCAGATCAGAAACCACACTGCTGAGGGGAGCAGCGGGCGACGCAGGAGAGGTCTGCCGCACCATGTGGGACTCTCCCCGGCCGGGCATCGAACTCACGTCGCCGCTGCCAACAGCTCCACAGCGCAGTGCTTAACAGCTGCACCACCGGGGAGGCCCTGTTCATGATTTTATCAAGGAACTTAACACTATTTAAAGTGATCCTATTTTTTTCTCTCTCCTCCATAATATAAAATCTGAGAAGCAGAAGTTTGTCTGATTTCTTCATAGATTTAGCTCCATTACTGGAAAAGTACCTGACCCATGAAATATAGTCAATAAACATAGTCAATAAATATATAAATATATATCAGAATCACCTGATTTAATATTTCATAAAAACATGAATTTGAATTAACTTTTAAATTCCTGGACTGCATATAATTACACAGTAATCAAGTGTAAATGCATTTTTACTGATATTTAATCTCTATGATAAATTCTAAAACCATTTTACTCTTCTTTAAAATTATGTAAGTTTTCTCCTCACAGAAGTTTATACAATTTGATGGTCATAATAAAATTGGTTTTATTTGCAAGCCATGCTTTTTGTTAATGAAATATAATTCAATTAATGATGATTAAAACTCATTGGTAAGAGCTATGATTTAGGGCCTCCCTGGTGGCGCAGCTGTTGAGCGCTGCACTGTGGAGCTGTCGGCAGCGCGCAAAGCGAGTTCGACGCCCAGGCAGGGAGAATCCCACATGGCGCAGCAGACCTCTGCTGCCTCACCCGCTGCTCCCCTCAGCAGTGTATTTCCACCGATCTGCCTGTTCTGCTCCCCACTCTGCCTCTGGTGAACCCTCTCGCGGCCCCACGCCTCTGGCCTGTACCCCAGTTTGTATGTATAAATAAACAAATCTTAAAAAAAAAGAGCTATGATTTAGAAATCCAAATTTGTGGGATGTACTCAAAAAGACCTAATGGATATTTATTTATTATATGTTTAAACAGTACACTTGGTTGGGTCCTAGGAAAAACTTAAGTTGAGTCCAAGGTATTATTCTTTCATGGTGTAGCATTGCCAAGGATTTATTTTTATATATTAAATATTATGATCCTTACTTAGAATTCCAAAATGGTTCCTGTACATCAAATTCTAACAAAATAACAGTCCTGTCTTAATCTCAAATGTAGGTACTGAACTATAATGTGTGGTATGAGATAGTTTAATTTTTAAGACAAGGTAATTGTGGACAACACTAGAAAAATTTTGAAAAAGTCATGTGATTCTTAAACATGTTAAATAATAGGATCACAAAGAAACTTTTTTTGTTTTTTTCAGAAGATATAAACAAATTACTCTGTCACTCTTCTTTAATGTTCTGACAATGGTAACTAATGCATAATCCAAAGTAATTATTAACAAATGATCACTAAAGCAAAGAAATAATATTTTGTATGAATCCTTAAATTTTAGAAATTCCTTACATTATTTTCTTGGATAACAGCAACATCATAAATTTCAATGAATTTGTTCACTGCTTCTGAAATTACCAAAGATGACACTATACCATAAAAGATCCTTTTATGAAACTTTTGCCACCTGTGAGTGGTAATCATAAAACAGTTGGAAGCTGTCATCCACTATATTTTTGATAACCTTATAATAGATCAAGTTAACTAGGTTTGACATCCTTTACCATATCTTCAAAAAAGAATGCTTTCATCTAAGAATTGGATATTGATCCTTCTTTAAATACAGATGAATGACTCATGTGTAGCTTCTGTCCAGCCACAGTAGACATACCTCTCAAAATCAGACAAAACTAAAACTTTACCTGGTCATTTTAAGTAAAAGTGTAATTTTATTGATCTTGCAACAATGCATTTTTTCTGTGGTTTGGGAGATGAAAACATTATAAATTACAAAGTTCAATATCAATATGAGCTGCTATAATTGTTTTTTAAATTTATTTTTAAAATGTAATAAAAATATCCTTAAAGAATATTACTTATCTCTTTGAACTTACCAATTTTTTAAACCAAAACACAATTTAGTAGTCTTTTTTTGAAAGACAATATAAATTCCTAAAATAAGTGGCAGTAATTATGAAAATATATATAATTAAGTCTAAATCATGCTTCGTTTATTTTTCCGTGAATAAGACAAATTTAACTCAAGTATGGTTTCCAGGAGGGCAAAAGTGTTTACATAAAGTATCTTATAATTATGAGTCATAAAATCTTAAACCAAAGTGACAAGCTTTGAAAATGCCTCATTCCTTTTGATGCAGACAGCAGGGGGGCAGATAACTTAAAAATTAAAAAACTGCTACTTTTGGTAAAATATATGTTACATAGGCAATTATCAAGCAATTTTAGATTGTGAAATGCATTTGGCTTTTTAATTTCTGCCCATCTCCATATCACCACCTTTTGCAAACCTTCCAGAGTTCAAGCTATTTCTTAAAACTTTTAACTGTCAAATAACAAGTAAAATACACTCAGAAAACATAAATGATTAGCTTACACATTATTGCAGAGATCAGTCCTTCAATTATTACAAGGAAGACATCGCTAGAGCCCAAAATTGCCTTCCTTACCTATTCCATATTTTCCCAGTGATAATTGTATTCTCTCTTTAAATTTATTTTCTTCCTTTTTAGTAGTTTTACTAACTATTAAAAAAACTAGTACATACGAATATACGCTATCATTGTTTTGAACTCTATAAAAATATTTTTAAAGATTCATTTCTATGTGGCAAGGAAGCGTTTAATCCATAAATTTCCACTACAATAGAATATTACATGTACATAGCTTAAATCTTTTAGTCAGAAAGTTTCCTAAAATCTTTTACCAATCTTAATAATACGCTTGTAGATTTTGAGTCACCTAATAAACAATTATATTTTCTAGTTATATGAGAGTTGGTATATTTAAGCCTTTTAAATTTTGTCTCTTTCTTGACCAACTGAACTCTAAAACTTCCAGAACTATATGAACTATCGGTGATACTGAAAATGAATCTCTCACCTGTTATTGGAGAGAATGATCCTATACTAAGTAAAGGAACTTAGGTGGCGGTTTTGTATGTAGCTTATTTTATTTTTAGAAGTTTAAGGAAGTTCCCTTTTCTCATTCTTGGCTGAAATTTTTTTCATTGTAAACTAATTCTGAATTTAATCATTGCTTCTTATTATTTATTGAGGTAATGTGAGTTTTCTTCTTTATTTTGTAAAGTAGAAAATTATATTGACTTCTCAATTAAATGAACCATGAATTTCTGAAATAAGCCCCAAATGAGTATGTTTTTGTCTGATTTTTATGTATGGCTTTCTGGTTTTTGCTTGCTAGGCTTCCACTTGTAAGTTTGACTAACAATAACAGTCCTTTCTTACCCTCTTGCTGAGGTTTAGTGTAAAAGTTTTACCAGCCTGAAAAAGTGGAGGAAAAAATACTTTTTTTTTTCAGTTTGTGAAATAATATTACTTTTCAAAATTTTCATGCATATTTGATATAAACTGCTAGTGAAAACAACTGGACTAGCAGTTTTTATCAAGGAAAAATTAAGGTACTCATTCCATTTCTTTAATCAGTATATTAATATTCAGGTTTTCTGTTTTAGACATTTTGATTTATATGCCTATACATTTTCTACTTCATTCAAATTTTCATTTTTGGCATAAAGTGTGTTTGAATGTTTTAGATTTTCAATATCTACTCAAAAGAGGTACAGTAGTATTTTTTACATTCTTACATTAGGTATTTTTGTCTTTCTATTTAATTTTCTTTTACAATATAGGTTTGTAATAAACCTATTAAAAAGTACATGGGGGGGCCTCCCTGGTGGTGAAAGGAATTAAGTCTCAACACTATCAAGCTATCAGCAGTCACTGCAACATGAGTTCGATTCCTGGCCATGGAACTAACCCATATGGCAAGGCAGACCTCTCCTGTCTTGCCCACTACTCCCCTCTGCGGTGTATTTTAGTAGATCTGCCTGTTCTGCTCCTCACTTTGTCTCTGGTGAATCCTCTCACCACCACCACCCCTACACACCTCTGGCCTATACCCCAGTTATTGCATGCATAAATAAAAAAAATTTAAAAATGCTAGGGCATTTTGGTTTTATTATATATGTATGTTTATAAGTATATGCTTTAATAAATTTCTACTAATCATGACAGCTTTATTAAGTCTAGTAATTTCTACTGTTATATTTAGTATTTCTATCTTTTTCTGTGGTTTTGCTTGCATTCTAACTTCTTAAAATGGATACATAGATAAGTGATTTTCACTTTCTTTCTTAAACTATGCATGCATAAATCTATTAATTTCTCCGAAGCAAAACTTAACAGCATATCACAATTGCTGATAAGTACTATATTTCATTATCACTTAATTTTAAATATTTTCTAATTTCCAACTTTGTGCTCTTTTTCCATAAGTTAGTTATTAACTACTGTAACATTTTTCTCATATTCTTTTTGCTTTTGATTTCTAGTACAACTGGACTGTGAGCAGAGAACACACATAATATGATTTAAGTCCCTTGAAATATCCTGGGAGATGTCTACTTGATAATATGGTCAATGTTTGTAAATAAGGTATGTGTGCTTGAAATAAAATATTCTGCAGGTGATACAGTGTGCGAACAAGTTCATTATGTCAATTGTATTGCTTTGTTAATATTAAATAATATTTATGCTTATTTATTTGCCCTTTTCTACTACCATGTACTACGTGTGTTAGTAGATGGTGTGTTACCACCTACTATCGACTGCGGACTTTATTTTTTCCTTGGTTTGTTCTAACATTTTCCACTAATGTCCTTTGAGGACATGGTATAGCTGCATACAAATTTATCCTTTTGACATTTAAAAATAATCTTCTTTATCTTTATAATGATTACTTCCTTAAGGCTTACATTTCCTACTAGTAATCTAAGGCAACATCATCTTTTTTTGGTTTAATATTTGTTTAATATGTAATTTTCATTCTTTCATTTTTTATATTCCACGTGTTCCCTTTTACTACAGATGCATTTCTTATGAATAAGTTTAATAAAGCAAAAAATAAACTTTGTTTCTTTTTGCATTAAAGATAAAAGAAGGAAAAGTCGGGCTTCCCTGGTGGTGCAACGGGTTAAGTGCAGAACTATGAAGCCATCCACTAGGAAGCACTTCAATGCTAATTCGATTACTGGCCAGGGAGAGTCCCACATGGTTCAGCAGACCTCTCCTGCCTCATCCACTGCTCCCTTCAGCAGCATACTTCAGTTAATCTGCCTGTTCTACTCCCCACTCTGTCTCTGGTGAATCCTCTCACCACCTTACATCTCTGGCTTACACCCCGGCTTGTATGCATAAATAAATCTTAAAAAAAAATCAAGGAAAAATCACTCAATATTTACTTCTGAGAGTTTGGGAGTTATATATACTTTTATAGTTTAGTGGTAATCAAAAGAATAACAACAACTTTTTTTACTGCCATGGTGTCTTGAGTCCTGTTCCTTGTTACCATAATGGTGTTCTACAGACTGTATTTGGAAAATTACTTGTAGAAAAAGTTTAAGATTAAGAACATTGCTACCTCTTATTCAAAGTTGATTCTTTTGTTTGATTTTGTTTGTATTTTTGCCTTTGCCAACTTTTTAGGAAAATGAGAAATCCAGAATTCACTTAAACCTTGTTAAGAACATACAATTTTCAAAATTCTCAAATGACATGAAGCTAGGCTACAGTCTTATGAAGGATGAGGCAATTTTGAGGACACTCTTACTTTCAGCATACAGCCTTTTGGCAATTCCAGGACAAACTGACTCTGATTTCCCACTTTGGTCCACTGAGCCCTCTAAGTTTTCCAAAAAGACAGCTCAGCTTCTCACCCATCTCATGAGGAAGGCAAGTGCTTCCAGGAAAATTCCAAAGTCTTGACTCAGTTATATATAGATATATGCATGCAACACACATATACATACACATATATACACACATAAAATATGAAATATACACATATAAAATATGAATGTATGCCTGGCATTTTTTAGCAAGATATTTTTAATTTTTTCTGTCATCTGAGGGCTTCAAAGAGAGGGTTGGTATGAGCTAGCTAATCCATCTTTACTGGATGGATGAAGTATATAACTTGAATACATAATTCAGCAGTAAGAATTTTCTGGTTTTTTTCTTTCTAAATAATGATTTTCCAGCCTCATTTAGTAATTTATCATGTAGATATAACTCCTTTTATAGATCAAGTCTGTTCAAAGAATTGAAATAATTGAAATTCTTTATTATACATATAATAGTTTATTTCCCTTTTGTCAGTGCCTGATTTCAGAAAACAAAATTCCACAAGGTATTACTTTCACCAGGACTACACAGATAACTGGACTTAAAACGATCGCACAAACTCTGAAGACAGCTCTGAGAAATGATGTGGGGAGCACTGTCAAAGAAGTCCTAAGGGCACAGAGAAACATCAAGTCTTCAATTCTTTCTCTGATTTTAACATGAAAATTCTATCATGAGAAATTCCAAGACTTGCATGGAGACAATCTGAAGAAGTAAATTTTTTAGTATGGTCCTCTATATCATGTGTTTATCAGATTCTATTCCTGGGCATTGTTTGATATATGTTCTGCTAAATAGAATGAATGAATTTTTTAATGTAGTTCAGAGTTTGCAAAGAAAATACGTAGCTAGAAGAGAAAATTTCAAGCCCTTTAAAATTCTATGAAAACTTCATTTGGGGAATGAGTTTCTATACTGTATTCAAAGATTTTCAACATAGAGCTAAAAGAAAATCAGATGTTCCATTCTAACACAGAATTTTTTAAGTGCCACTAACAGACAACAGTAATTTCACAGCAGTAGTTGAATAGAAAAATGACTTTCTAAAACCATAGGAGTAACCAGTATCTGATTTTCCATATTGAAATCCTTTCAGGTGAGTCCTGTAAACATGTTTGGCTTTATAAGGGCCTGTAGTCTGAGGATTTTAAGTAAGATTCATGTTACAAAGGCTGCAATATCAAGCCATAAACTTACATCAGAAGTAATAGAAGTCTGCTCACAGAGGCTGGCAAATACACATAGAAACATAACAAAAGTTAAGAGAGAGCGTCTTCTCTTCAAAGTCTTCACTTTTAAATATATCATGAGAATATCAGAAAAGGGGGGAGGGTTACACCTTACAATTTAAAACCTATTATTTAGTCCCATGAAAATTCACAGGTCCTTCGCTATTCTGAAATATGATTCTCAATTTCTAAATTCTTATTTTTTCTAATAATTTTTTTTATATTACCTTGCACCATCTTCTAGGTTCTTTATAAGTCTTCAGTGTTTTCAGTCCTGTGAATTCAAGAATTATTTAATCACTTAAATTATGCACTTGCCTTGCTGAATTTCATTTATCTCAAAGGTAAGAAATACGATTTTAAATAGAAGGGGTTAAGCCCTCCGCAATCAGTTTATTTGGTAATGCAAGATTTAAAATCCCATAGCCTAAGAAGTACCCAACATAGCATCATTTATTAGTGGTAATACTAGTGAAAAGATAGTAGAGTTTTTAACTTTCTTATCTTTTAACATGGGCTCTAATATTTTAGATATTAATTTTAAGTGATGTTTAAAGTGATTTATTTTTTATCCAAATGATACCAGCATGTAGCTCTAAAAGTTAGCTAGTCCTTCCAGTTCCAAAATAAATTAACCGCTTTACCCATCCTGCTGCATACAGGCAACTCCAATTATTTTATTCATTCATTCATTCATTCATTCATTCATTCATTCATTCATTTTCCGGTTTCACTGAGAAATAATGGATATACATGACTGAACAAATTCAAGGCATGCAGCATAGTGGTTTGATTTACATATATTATGAAACGATTACCAAATAGGTTCAGATAACATCTATCCTCTTATAGACTACAAGCCAAAACATCTCTTTGTATGCATATTTTAGAAGTTATTTTTTTTAATTTCCCATCAAAAAAATAACTTTAATTCAACTTTCATTTCCTAATGAAGGACATGAACTTGACAAATGAGCCTAGTAATCCATGCTTTTGTTTGCTAAACTACAGAATTTTTATTGCAAGCTCTTATACTCTGCTGGCTTCTGGTATTGTAGGTATGAAGGTTAGAGTGCTATTCAGATTCTTCAGGGTCTGAACGTGACCTGATTTTTACCTCTGGAAATTCTTTAAATCTTCTCTCCAACCCTGGTTTTCTGAAATTCCATAATGAAATGCCTAATATAGATTATTTTTCACTTAAATTTCTGTGAATTCGGGCCATTTTCAATCTGAAATCAAACGCCCTTTATTTGTGGAAGATCCCACGTAATTTCTCTTTGATAATTTTTCCATTATTTTTACAAGTCTGTTTTCCTTTTTTCCTAACACCACGAGAACATTATGTTTTGCCACCCCCACTCCTAGCTCTTAAGTTCTCCGCACTGCCCTTGTTTCTGTTGTCCTTTGCACACTTAACGCCTATCAAGTCTTTGAACTTCCAAATATACCTCCAAGAATTTTAGGTAAGGAAAAATGTATTTCTTTGCTTGGACCCAAGGCAAGAGCTATAAATGTCACATCAAACACTAGTAAAGTGAACAGTTAATATTAAGATTCTGTGTGTCTGCGCATGTGCACATGTGTGTCTGCACTTAGAATATATCATTATACTTAGAATGATCCTAAGGCAATGATTTGGTTTTCGCTGGTTTATAATGTTTATTGACAGAATTATAAATATGCAATTATAATATATAATAAACAGCCATATAAAATAAATTTTATCTATATTTTTTTTCAATAAGGAGAGACAATATAAGAATTATTCTACATACAATCTGAAGTTAAATATGTGCCACAGAAAATTGATTTGGTGCTGAGGAGAACAGGTACAATAGTAAACTGCCTTAAAATCAGAGTTTTAATCATGGATGAAAAAAATAAAATATAACTATCATAATCATGAGAACTTCCTCCTATAACTTTGAACTTCATTCTAATTTAGAGAATTTATTTGCTTTAGAAGGGAACTTCTTAGTTCTACATGTTTTCTATCATACAAAATGATGTTTTTATTTTTATCAATATAGTATTAAGATGAATTATTTAACATCATATATATTGTGTTAAGCTGAGATTAATTTTGAGAGTTATACAGGATGCTGCACTTCCCTATAAGTAATGGTGTATTTCACATTCATCTCAGAGGCTATTTTAAACTTCTCATTTGAAATACAGCTTTTATATTCCATGACTTGGTATAAATAAAATTGTGTTTAATTGTACTAAAGACACTTTATTATTTAATGATGTTGTTATAAAATACTGCTTTATTATTCCAGTCATATAAACATTATACTATGTTGTTGTAATAGCAATTAATTATTCATTACAAAATGTAAATATATTTTCTCACTTTTACTAAATGTAATTGCTCTGCAATGCTGAAGTTAGGCTAAGGAGTCTATTCTGTTGAAGATATGGAAAAACAAAAACAAAATATTTACTGTCTTTAATGACTTACATCTCACTTCCCTGGCATATGTCAGAAACCAATTCTTTTTAATGTTTTACCTTTCCTAAGGGCAACTAGAATGATTACTGTGATTGAGCTTTACCTTTCCCAAATTAATTGAAATATTCCCAATAAACTTAAAATAATAAACTAAAAAAATAAAAAATAATAATTACTTCAGTGGCTGCTTAACTTCAATGGATATTATTAACATTATATTTAACATATTAGAGGAGGTGGGGCCTCCCTAGCAGCCTAGGGTGTAAGTCTCAATGCTATCACCACTATGGCCTGAGTTTGATCCCGAACTACCGCACATGTCTCTGCAGGCCTCCACTTTCTCACCTGCTGCTCCCCTCAGCAGTGTATTTCAGTAGATCTGCCCATTCTGTTCCCCACTCTGTCTCCTGCACCTCTGGCCTACACTCCAGTTCTTCTATGCAAAAATAAATAAAATCTTAAAAAAATAACATATTAGAGGACATTATAATTAATTTATATTTGTACCAGATGTCAGCAGGAATGAGTGATAAAGAACTCAAAAATTATCTCCTCATTAATGCAATGAAAACAGCAGAAAATTGTCAAAATTATTTTTTCAAACTAACCAAAAAATGATTAAACAAGATATATAAACAGTAAACAAAGAAATCATGAGTACCGTATTAACATTAAAAAGCAGACTAAGATAAAAACTGATACTGGAAACAAATAATTACATTTTATAGGATGGAGCGGTCAATTCACCAAGAAGATATAACAATTATAACTAAATCTTCAACTAAAATAAAAGATAAGTGAAGTAAACACTGACAAAACTGAAGAGAAATAATTCAACAATGAATCATATATATTAATACCCCACTCTAAATAATGAATTAAGCAACTATACAGAACATTAAAATGAATTAGTAGACCTGGTTAAACTGACAAACCAACCAAGAACAACAGCAGAAAACATATTCTTCTCAAGTGCATAAGGAATATTTTACAGGGACACTATATGTTAGGCAATACAGCAAACCTCAAAAAGCTAAAGACTGAAATATTTCAAAGTTTACCCACTAAGCACAATGAAATGAAGTAGAAATCAGTAACAGAAATTTGAGAAATTCACAAAATATGTAGAAATTAAATAACATATTAATAAATAGCATGTTAAATAAGTCGGTGAAATTACAAAATAATTTAAAACATTTCAGATTAATGAGAACAAAAATACAGTCTCTCAAAATTCATGAATGAAATGAAAGCAGTGCCAATGGAAATTTATAGCTGTAAACTTTATATTGATTCTTATATTAAACTCCAGTATTCCACTTTTGATATTGTAAATAGCTACTGTGAACATTCTTATACAAAAAAATAAAAATAGTACAGCAAGATGATGACATAGTGAAGACACCATATTCACCCCCTCCATAGGTTCACAGTTAGAATGCAGCATAATTAAGTCACTTAACCCAGATTAAAAAACAGTACACATCAGGAATAATGATCTCTTTGAAATGGGGCATGAAAAAACTTTAATACCACGGTGTTTACAGTGATACCAGGGAAGTATAATCCAAAAGAGAGAGGAGCAACTACTGGGTGTGCTCTCCTACAATTGTTGACTCAAGTGCATCAGGGACTTCAGAGATCAAGCACTCACTGTATAAGGGGGTACACAGTGTTGTCATGTGGGAGAAAGGGTACACTATTGGAGAAGTATAAGAACAAAGGTAATGAGCAAGAGTGATGTTTGCCTAAGCCTTAGACTCCTAATATAGAATAGCTGGAGCCCAAAACAGTTGGGAGAATACATCACAGGACTTAAAAGAAGGTACTTCTTAAAGCCTTCAAAACACCTACCACCTTCCCACCAGGGCCAAATTTAAGATACCAAGTGAATAAACCAATCAAAAGAATGGAAATTGAAACAATACTAAAAATCTTCCGCAAAACAAAAACTCAATAAAAAAAAAGCCTTACAAATCAATTTTGTCAAACCTCTCGGGAAAAACTGATGCTCATTTTGTCAAACTGTTTTCACAAATATAAGAAGGAGGAACATTGCCTAACACATTTTATGATGTCAACATTACGTGAATAGCAAAACCAGATAAAGAAAGCATAAGAAAAGAAAATTATAGACCAACATCCCTGATGAAAAGCTATAGCAAAAGTTTTCCACAAAATATTATTAAATCAAATCAAAAATATATCACAAGGATAATACATCATGATCAAGTGAAATTTATGCAGGATGGAATTATGGTTTAATATACATAAATCAGTATAATACATATGAACTAAAATCAAAATCATAGGACAGTATCTATAGATGCATTTGGTAAGATTCAGTTGCCATTAATGATAAAAATGCTAAGCAAAATAGGAACAGACAGAACCAATCAATATAATGAAGGCCATATATTACAAACCAAGAACCAGTACAATACTTAATAAGTGGTAATGGAAAAAATGAAAAATCACACATAAAAAAACTGAATTTGGGCCATTCTGTAACTCTATACACAAAAATAAATTCCAAATGGTTTAGACTTAGTTATAAGACCTGCAACATTAAAATATGGTGAACAGGGGCCTCCCTGGTTGCTCAAGGGGTTAAGTCTCAGCACTATGAATCTACTAGCAGCCACTACAGAATGAGTTCCATCCCCTGGCCAGGGAGCTAGCCCACATGGCACAGCAGACCTCTCCTGTCTCACCCACTGCTCCCCTCAGCGGTGTATATCAGTAGATCTGCCTGTTCTGCTCCCCACTTTGTCTCTGATGAGTTCTCTCCCCCACCACCACCCACAGGAAGAAGAACCCTAATACACAGGGTTGATGGGAATGTAAACTAGAGTAGCCACTATGGAAAACAACCTAAACAAAGCTAAAAAAGCTAAAAAATGGAAACAGCATACAACTCAGCAATACCACTACTGGGCATTTATCCAAAGATTTGAAAACATCAACACAAAAAGTAATGTGGTCTGTAATACTTATTGCAGCGCTACTTATAAGTTACAGCAAGGAAGCAACCTAAATGTCTATCAATAGACAGTGGATCAATACGATGTGATATAGCCTCACTATAGAATACTATCCATCCATAAGGAAAGATGAAATACAGTCATTTACAGAAAAATGGTGGGCGTTCAAGAGAATCATGTGCTGTAAAATAAGTCAGAATGGTAAAAACAAATACTGGACATTTTATGGAGATGTTTTGATAAAATAAAATACTTACAAAAACTAGTGGGCATTCATAAATACCAGGAGGCCTCTGAGGTGAACTGGGAAGAGGAGGGAAATAGGGACAAGGTGATATATGGATGGTGGTGGGGGAAAAATAAATAAACTCTCATTCTGGGGACAAAAACCAAAGAGTTTATGTAGGCACTAAATGTGTTAGTATAGCAGAGTCAGGCCGACACTGTTATATAATTGTTGGTCATCAACACTGCTGCTGTTGTCCTATGTTTAGATGCCACTCAAATTTCCTTGGTACTGAGAATGTGTATAATATGTGTCACGGACATGTGACCGAAAAGAAGAAATTGTGATAAAAATAATTTAAATTAAAGCAACATATGAAGATCTCAAATCAATAACCTAACCTTCCATTAAAAGAAGGCATAAACAACTGGTATTGACCCAGGGAACAAGTGATAGTGAAATGAGAATATGAATGAACAGCATGATGAATGATTAGTGAGAATGAAATGACCTGATGCCTGTGTGCCCAGATGGATGTTAATTCATCATTATTTCTAGATGCATGTGTAAGATAAAGGAAAGGTAGATGTAAATACAAACATGTCTTTCAGTGTGAATGGTTGGGAAGATTATGCTAAGGATAATTTAAAAACTAAAGAGGAAGAAAAACTAGATTTTTTTTTTTTTTTAAGATCTTGTATAGGTATGCAGTATGTGGAAGGGAGAATGGAATGAGGCAGGACATTCTTTATTGTCTTGTAAGATTTCAAGGAGAGGAGAGGAAAAAAAGAGAAGGAAGAGTTGAACTCTGGGTTGATACATGATTTGTTAACCTGAGTTCTCAGTGGTAAATAGAAAAGTTAAGATATAAAAACGTCATATATATGTAAACAGGTAGATCGTCTGTGGCAATTCTTGATTTTACAGTATATTTGCATTTATATGTTTCTTTTACACACTGAGTTATAATAGAGAATAAAAGAAATACACATTAATTTACACATATTCTCACATGCTCACAGAGCTGTGTGTAGAAGGAACAGTTTGTAATAAATTGACATCTCTAAAGTCATGAAGAGTTTTCTCCTTCCAACTGAATTTATATGCATAAAGTTGATATTTCAGATGTTATTTTTGTGGTGAGATAGTCTTTTGGGACTTCAACTACTGGGGATAAAAGAGTGTGATGTTGATAGAATTCAACATGCTGTTTGAAGAGGCATGCAAAAGTGGATCTCTCTTATTACCTTCAGAAAAATTGTGGAAAATAGCAATCTTGTGTCAATTATATTAAATACACTTATTTTTATATTTTCAGCACAGGGCTTTGAAATTTAACAAGATTTATATGTAAATGATAAGTTATCATGATATGATTTTAATAGCACCAACAATCAGAAAAAGATAATTACCATCTTACACTTTCAGCCATCCTTGGAAAATTTAAAATATGCAGTTAGGCTTAGGCATTTGGTAGATGTCTAATATAGAACCTATTTAAATATAAATGCTTTCTAAATACAAATCAATGACAGTTAAGTATGCAATGATTCGCAAATAAATATTCTGGCCTCAAAACTTGGAATACATATCAACATCTATCTTCAGCCATAAAAATCCAAAAATGATTAAACTATATTTAGTAAATGGTAACAATCATTAACCTACACTTAGTAAATATGGAGATCACAGAATACTCAGGCATTCAAAAGATTGTGTATATGTTATTTTAACACTAATTTGATACCCTGTTGCAATGTATCTGCAATAATCTACAGTCCCATGCTGGTCTCCAGGGTATGACACATATCTGTGTAAATCCTGTTCACCTAATACTAATTAATGAAGAAATAACCAGTATCTTACAGCTAAATGGAACAAAAAAATAGGAAAATATTTAGATATAACTGCAAAACCTTTCCTGGAGATTTAGGCATAAAGTTCATCTCGGTGAAAGGCTACATTCATTCCATACATGTTTACCGAGTTCCCCCTCTGAGAAGACTCTAACCTGTATACTGGAACACTGGAGATGACAGAGAAGGTTACTGCTCTGCACAAATGTTATTCTTACAGGTGGAGAAACACAATGAATAAGAAAAAGCTGACAAGATGCGCTATGAAGAAAACAACAGTGTGTGTACATGTGTGCACACACACACATGCACATGTAGCTTATGTGACAGGTGGGAAGATAGGCATTTTCATCTAAAAATGAGTAGGCAGCCATGTAATGATGGGGCCAGAGAAAGCAATGTCCATGGAGGGAAGAGTATATGCAATGCCTTGTGATGGAAAAGAGCTCGGGATGGCTGTAGGAGAGAAAGGATGACAGTATTCATTGCACAAGGGGGAAGGAAGGAGATGAGATAGAGGGAAGTAGGTAAATCTCATCTTCTGTTTATTGTTTGAAGTTATTCAGCTTGTTGGATCCCCAAGAACTATGATTTTTACATGTGAACATTGTTAATAATCTCAGGAAAATATTTTGTTAAAATCATGTGAAGGCAAGAGCAAAACATCTAAATCTCCCCACAGATTTGTATCTTGAAATACAAACACAGTTTCATGAAGTGAGGTAATAACCAACAACATCAGAACCCTACCCAAGTGTGTAGTGACTGAAAGAAAATACCAATACAAGTAGAACTAGAACTCGTCGTAAACTAGTGATAAAGCTAATCTTTTACCCCATTGTAAATAAGTGATGATTGCACGAACTCTATGATGAACTTTATTCTAAGAACCTGACAAATGAAACTTCTCATAATGCATAAATCCTTTGTTTAATGTTATTTAAATTTGGGGGTTAAATCACTTATCCTTGCTTTTCTAATAATGTCTAGAATAAGAGTTGTGTGGTATACAGTCTCCTTTTATAGCTCCTGTTTCTCTCTCATCAAATGTAGATCATACCCCAATCAAGAATAGAAATACGGAAAAGCCTAGGTTGGAATTTTATTCTCAAATTTTAAGCTTAAAACAAGTAAAAAACATTCTGTTGTCAACTGAAGAAGTTCAGAGTGGACTTGAAAGCTGTACAAGTAACTGCCCAGGCTGGTCACTGGCCCGATTACAGGAGATAACCATCTGCGACAATCAATGAAGTCAAACTAAACCTCAACAGTTAGAGCCTTCTGAAGCAGCTTCAAAGAAAATCAATCTTTCTTTTCTCACACACTTTACCTCCCCTTTTCCCCACACACAGTTCCTAGCATACTTGCAAGGTTACATATGGGTCAATGTTACTCACATTTTTAAAGTCACTAAAGGCCATCTCTTCAACTGCTGTTGCACACATGAAGGACAGCAAGCCCTGAAAGTTAACTCAGTACCAACCAGTCATTGCCTAAACATGTTCACCTCTGTGGCATTCTCACCTTGAATATATGTGAGATGCAATGAGATTTTTATTATGTGATAAAGCCCATTCTATATGGCAATTCATTACACATTTCATGCTACTTAGTCAGGTATTAGGTATCAAGGGGGGAGAAAGAGCTAGAGAAAACCTTTACATATGTTGATGTCAATTTTAAGTCTATACTTTCTAAGCTATCAAACTGCTTTCTAGGGTATATAGTATTTTAAAAAATAATATAATAATTTGTGCAAAGTTTAGTGTATAAACTTCATGATGTTAAATGTGTACACACGCACACACCATACCATATACACATTCACATCCACTCAAACAGAAATAAATTTTAAAATAATGCACACTACGTAGCTATTATAGAATAGTTTAATGACTTTCATGAATTATATCAATTATGAAAGATAGTTTTGTTTGTATATTTTAAAAGGAAAGGGTTATAACAAAATGCAAAGGGAAGAAAAGGCATTTCAAGTATGGAAATAAAAATACAAAGATGAAAAATTAAATAACTGATAGTAGATTACTTCAGCAGACTGAAATAGTAGTCTGTGCAAGTTGAGGACAGTTGTTCTCACCAAACCTGAGCCGTTTTTCTCAGATACTCTTTTGAGCAGTCTCCTGGAAGCTAGAAAACTCTGACATGTACAATAGCTGGTAGATCATTTCTGCTTCAATTCAGGCATTCAAAGAGAGTATGTAACCCATCATGTTAAATTAACTAATAGTTGTACCTATTCCAAATTTCTCTTCTTATATACATTTTGTTAACATAGAAGGTTGAAGAACTGAACCTTTGTTTCTTATCTCTTCCTCATCAAACTTAGTATATAACATTTATTAATTTTACTTTGAAATGCCACCACAGTAGCATAGAATCTTAAATTGGGCATCTATTACCTCATTCCAGGTTATAATAATATGCTATATGCTCCCATTATTCTGGTTCACCAATAGCTAATCTTCTGGAAATGGGCATTCTTCCTTACCCTGAGGTCTTAGTGCTTTAAAGCATTCTCTACTGCCAGGTCATACAAACTTGAGGATGAGAGCCTATCAGAGAAATTAAGACTGAGTGTCAGAAGCAGCATAACCAAGTTACAATGAGTCTAAGGTCAATGTGTTAACTTTCAAACATGGAGTTGAAGAAATATTTGAGTACTGAATTTCGAAACTAGTTTGGTATTCAGATATCCAGTGTGTTATAGAGCACAGGCAAGACTAAAGATTAACTTTAAGGGTAACAGTATATCCTCATTGTCCTCTCCCGTCACATGAATTGGTGTGTGAGCATACATAATTTTTCTTTGTAACTCCCCCCCTTATTTCCTATAGGTTTGAACCTCCCAAAATATAGTTTCCATTTATGATTCTTTATTATATACATATATGCAGGTTAGAAAAAAGGATTAAACTGTTCTTTTCATTCACAATATTGTGATTAATAGTGCATTGATAAATGAACTGGAAACAGAAGCTTACAGCCAAAGAGAGGTGAATTTATTTATTAAATATCTCAAAATAGGTCAGTAGCAGAGTACAAACTAGAATGTAAGTCACAGGGAAAAAATAGTGGATACGCACTTTTTAAAAAATTGATAGCCCAATATTATAACATCCTCTATTATGTGGTTTGGAATCCCAAAACTATGTAAAATTTCAAGGTGATTTTACACTGATGGTTAACAAACTATATTCTAAGTAATCTTAGAGGAATGTCAAGTAGGGCATGGGGGAGGTCAGAGAGGAAAGGGAAAGAAGGAAATCCAATCTCCCCACCCTAATTTCAAAATTGCTATTATTTAATAGTATAATTCTTCAGTTCTTTGTAAAAATTCAATTGGAGGAAAATAAATTCCTTGATTTAAAAAGAAAAGGTTAATAATCAATGACTTCAATGCCTAGGAATGTGCGAAACTGGTTTCTGTATAATATGAAAATTATATGAGATGTTTCTAAGATTTAGTTTGAATTCTAGCTCACCAAGATTTATGTTGTCATGTTCTCATAATTCTAACGAATTTACCCATATTTTTCAAAGGTAAAATAAAATGTCCGAAGGAATTTGAAAAAACACTTCATTCTTGCTACAAAAGTCATGAAGGATGCCTGGCTCTGATGCCTAGATTAAAAATCAGTAAACATGGGTGAACCTGGATGGAGGATACAAAATGACCTTCTTGTAAAACAACAAGTTTTCAAAAAGATTCTCCAATCAAAACCAAAATACATGACTCAGATGTATCCCTAAGCCAGGATAAGGAAACCAGCAACGGTTGCCCTGTGCTATACATGTGCCTTTTTCTACATAGAGTACTTTTGCAAATAAAATGTATTTGACTCTTATCAGATCTGCCACATGCACATCTGACCATCAGAATCTGTATTTGGTCTTGTATTCCAATCAATATTTACAATGAAAAAATATAAAGTGAGCAGAGATATTATAAAGTGATTCAATTTCCAGGTATATCTGCATTGTTAATACCAAATAAAGCTTATGTAAAAGAAATTAAATGTCCTGAGGTCTTTAAAGTTAAATAAGGAAAATCACAGGCTTCTATAAAGCTGGTTATAAGACACTACAGAATGATGAGGAGTGTGGAAAATTAAAAAGTGCTACTTTTAAGATATAAAGTCAAACAAATCACATAGAGATTATAATATAATTAATGAATTCTTTTCACCGGTCCCTATTACAAAAGGTGTCTTCCTGGCCTCCCTGGTGGTGCAACGGGTTGAGCACAGCACTATGAGGCTATCCAGAGCCACAACAGCACGAGTTCAATACCGGACCAGGGAGATTCCCACATGGCCGGGCAGATTCTCCTGCCTTGCCCACTGCTCCCCTCAGTAGTGTATTTCAGTCGATCTGCCTGTTCTGCTCCCCACTCTGCCTCTGGTAAATCCTCTCACCACCCCACACTTCTGGCCTATTCCCCAGCTTATATGCATAAATAAATAAATCTTTAAAAAAATTAAAAAAAAAGGTGTCTTCCAATGAAAACTCAGCTTATACTGCAAACTCTTCCAGGACATCCTGAAATAAAATTTAAGGAAATAAATTACAAAAATATATTTGATGAGAATTTTATGGAGAGCTTAGCTTGTACCAGAACCTGTGTCAGATGCTCTGCATGAAGTATCTCACTTAGCCCTTACAAACAGTCCACATTGCTTTCATTGTTCCCCTTTTGATAGACAATAAAATATAATGAAGGTAGGCAGAGGGAAGGCACACATACAGTGTCTAATCTCAAATTAGCCTCTGAAAGATGCAGAAATTAAACGTGGATTTCTTAGATTCCAAGTCTCTCGGAAACTTGCTTGTAAGCCCCATCTCTGCCTGATGATTTCTCAGATGTATCTTTGAATCATAGACCTCTGAATTCCTGATCTGTGTTTTCTATCACTCAGTTACTGATCTGAACTTTAACCTCTCTCACATTTGTATCTTGCCTGCTCGCAGAGATATATTTTGCATCTAAAGGAAACTGCTCATATATAAACAAGGTGAAAACTTAATAGTGACTTAAACATATTGGATGCCTTCTCTATAAGGAATAACTACTGGCTTTTCATTTAGATGTTAATCATATTTACGCTTAATATGGTATTTTAAATTCAACAATTACTTATATTTAGCTCTATGACTAAGTTGTTTGAATGTCCAAGAACAGCATTCTGCACAATTATTTTCCAATCTTGGACTCTTAATTTCAATCTTCTCTTGGTTTGACTGCCTGGATGATGCCAAAAATTCAGACACACATCTGCTAAAAAATGTTTTCATTCATGGTATCTTTCATATTGCCTTTCTTCCTTTTATGGTGGTCTCTTCTCCAGGAAAATCAACTCCCTATAAATTGAAATTTTATCTTTATATATTAACCACTTCATCACTTTATCTTTCATCCTCCACAGACTGGTTATACTTTCTTTAGGATAGTTTGTCCCATTTCCTTCCAGTTTTCTTATATTTAGGTATAGTATTTATTTCCTAACCTTCACTTTTAAATATCCAATGCAAATTTTTGCCAACTCTTTCTTTATTTCTATTTGAAGTTGACTCCATTAAGAAAAATAATTCTCTGTCTCTTGAATGTTATATTCCTCATTTTGTCGGAAAAAAATCATAGACTTGATGTAATATTTTTTCCTTTTAAAATGTCTGATAATCATGAACAAGAGACCTAGAGTTTCCACCAGAAAAGGAGAGCTGCATCACTGTGTAGAGAGATTCCAATAAAATCTCAGCTGAAGAGTTATTTGATTAGTTATATAATTAGTCTTAAGACCCGAAAGACAACAGAAATATAATCTTCGTATCTATAGGTAATCTTCTATCTATAGGTAAACCAAAAGAATAAAACCTTGTTTCTAAATCTGACAAAACTGCTGGATTATACTTTCTTGTTTTCTTTACAACCTAATATCAACTCAGATAAATGATATGACTGTGCAGAACACTCATTTTGGTGACACAGCTCAGTGGATCACAGATGTACTTCACTAAATCAAGGACAAGCTTCCAAACATGTCCCTGCTCCCAGGGTTCATGTGTGCCCTTAGGGTTCTCATCCAGCACATTGATCTAAAGTGCTTAAAGGACATATAAGAGGAACGCACATCTATACCAGTTTCTTCTGGCTTCTAGATTTTACACCAACAAATTAGAATATGTATGGCATTCTGTCAAACCTCTAATAAAAACCATTCACTACAATCTTGTTTGTCAATATTTTGCTTCAGTCTGTCCCTGTATGTATGTGCATAAATTCAAACATTTATTATATGCATCCTTCACCAAATTCCACACCTAATACTGATTTTCTTCCTTCTGTTCCTAAGACTTAGTAAGATGATGTTATATTTCTATTTTTATCATAAATCCCATGGATATGAATTGAGAGGACACAGTAAGAGATCTGGTAATCTAGGCAGGCAATTGGGAAATGATTCACAAAGGAATTATGTTACAGAGGGAAAGAGTAACTCAACCCAACAGGCATATGGAACATGGAAGATAATGGACTAATTTGGAGGAAGCACATTTTGAGATTCCAGAAGACACAATTACAAATAAATAGCATCAGGAAAGTCTGTAAGTCAGTAATAGCATCTTCCACAGACTAATGCAAAGAAACAAGATTCAAGACTGGGTTTGGAGGTCTAGAGACTGGTAAGATCTAAGCAAAAGTGGCTTTAAATTGGGATCCAGTTACCACAAGTACAGGATACAGGTCACAACAAGTCAATTTTCCTGAACAGAAGTAAGAATCACTTAGAATAGTGAACTAAAGTACCTTAATTCTCTACAAACAGGGTCACAATGACACTGATCACTTAAGGAGAGAGGATAACAGCTTGGGAAGAGGAATGAGAGACAGATACTTCTATTTTGCTTTAATATTATCTTCTGTGATACTGTAGTTCATATGATAAGAATCACAAACAACTCACTAAATAATGGTGTGTTAAAAATAAATTTAGCTTTTCTAGTAATCCAATTATTTACCTCTTTTATTCTAAATGCTATAATGGTTTTGATATATGATTTGTTTTTTCTTAAAAAATAGAGTTCTTTACTAACCAAGATTCAGTTGTTTTGTTCTCAACATCTATACACAAAAATTAAAATTACCCTTAAATTATAGTAAGAAAATATTCTTTATCACATTAGTAAAAATGAGTTGTCTACTTAACGTGAGCATGAGAATTTTGCCCTGTTGCATCAATAGATAAATTTTAATGTTTTCAAACATTTTTTATATTTTATTCATTTAGCAAGTATTTTCTGTATACTGCTTATATGCACAATTCCATATTAGTTGCCACATATTGCATTATAAAATAACTGAAATTATCATTTCTAACTTCAGAAAAGCAACACCAGTATATTGTACATAGTATTTGAAGACAAAAATTATGTATGAAAAACTATTATTATATAGATTCACAATATATGTATATAAAACGTCTTCTATATAAATGATTAAATAAAAAAAATCTATCAAAAACAATATTCATGGAAAGTTTCAAAGGCCAAAAACTCTTATGGAAATAGAAAATGTAGTCTTAATTACTATTAAATAGACACTTAACTGGAAAAATAAGTTAATTTATGTTGAATCCAATATATTAATCAGTAACAATAGAAGTTTATTAATCAGTAACAATAGAAGTTTATTAATCAGTAACAATAGAAGTTTATAAATAATAAAAAGAAGTGCTTAGCACTTTTTTCTTCTCAATTTTAAAAATCATAATACTTTCAAATATCTTCCCTCTATCATGATATTTTTATTCTCAGAATAGCACATATTTTGATGCAACCATTTATAATTAGATACATAAGTGGAATTAAAGTGGTGTTTATAGACCACACACGAGAGCAATTTAGACTAGTCTTAAGTTATTAAGAATTATTTGTAAATACATATTAAATAAAGTGAAGTAATTGAGAGTAATTCTCTTACAGTTAAATTAATTTAACATTTTACCTCTCTACAAAATGAGACTACTTGATCTCAGGCACTCTGTTTTATTGAGTTGAGAACAATATTCCTAAAACATTATTTCATTCAGTCATTCTCTTGGTTAAAAACACTAAAGGGTTTATACACCGAACACAGGGGCACCTATATATATATATAAAACACTTATTAACAGACCTAAAACAATACATTAAAAAAATAACATAAATGTAATAGGGATGACCTCAGCACACTAAGGAACAGATCATCCAGGCTGCAAGTTAACACATTAAAAAAAAAAAAAAACACTAATGAAGTACTAGACCATATGGACTTAGGGATTTATAGAGCCTTCCATGACAAAAGAACTGAATACACACTTTCCTTAAGTGCACATGGAACATTCTCAAATATAGGTCATATGGTGGGACATAGAATATGTCTCAAAATTTACATGAAGGTAAAGATTTTATCAAGTATCTTCTCTGATCACAATGGAATAATAGAAATTTACCACAAAAAGAATCCTGGAATAAACCAAAACAAGTGGAGACTAAACAAAATGTTTTTGAACAACTCCTAGGTTAATGAAAAAAATCAAAGAAGAAATTACAAAGTTTCTGGAGACTAAAGAAAGTAAAGAAACAAGGTATCAGAGTCTATGCAATGCTCTAAATGTGCTATTATGAGAGAAGTATGTAGAAATACAAAACCACTATCAAAAAGAAATATAAACTCAAACAATGTAACATTACAAATGATGGAACTAGAAAAATATGAAAAAAATAGAAGGAAATAATAAAAATAAAAGCAGAAATAAATGAAATACAGAACAAAAAGACAATTTAAAATATCAGTGAAATGAAGTGTGACTCTTCAGAAGAATAAATAAATTTGGCAAACTCAATTTTCACTAACTCAATTTTCACTAAGATGACAAGGGAAATAAAATTAATCAGAAATGAAAGAAGCAAAATTATAACAGATGCTGTAGTAATACAAAGAATCATAAAAACATACTATCAATGACTCTGTGCAAACAAACTGTAAATCTAGAAAAATATAGACAATTGTTTTAGATCATACACCCTTCCAAGACTGAATCAAGAAAATCTACACAGTTTACATAGGCCAATCACACATGCAGAAAATGAAAGAGTAGTAAAAATTCTCCCTAAGAACAAAGCCCAGGATCAGAAAGTTTCTCTAATGAATTCTACCAAACCTTCAAAGAGGAACAAATCTACTCAAACTCTTTAAAAAACTGAACACATTTTATGACACCAAAATTACATGATCCCAAAATTAATCAAGGACAACATGAAAAAAGAAAATTATAGGCTAGTATTTCTAATGAACACAGATACAAAAGGCCTTAACAAAATCTTAGCAAACAGAATTTTGCAGTATGTTGAGAGAATCATCCATCATGACCAATTAGGTTTTGTTGCAAGGATGAAAAGTTAGTTCAACATGGACAAGTAAATTCAATGACCACGAGATCAGCAAAATGAAAGATAAAAATCACATCATTATTCTAACAGTCACCTAAAAAGAATTCAACAATATTCAACACCCATTTATGATTAAAAAACTTTCAATAAAATGGGGATAAATGACACTATAACAGAGTAAAGTCATACAATCATCCCACAGTAAGATCATACTCAATGGTTAACAAGCCGAAAGCATTTCTGCTAAGATTAGGAGCAAGACACAGTTGTCTATTATCACCAATATTATTCAACATAATGCTAGGAATTCAGATAGGCAGGAAAAAAGAAACAGAGGGAATATAAATTAGAAAAGAAAGGAAACTATCACTATTTGCATATGACATGATAACATACCTTGAAAATCTAAAAGACTTTACTAAAAAAAAGTACCAAAATTATAAATGAATACAATAAAGCAGCAGCATACAAAATGAATTCACAAAAATCAGTTTCATATCTATACACAAATAATGAATTAGAAGATTTTTTTAATTCCCATTTACATTTGCATCCAAAAAAAAGAAAAGAAAAGTAATACTTGGGAGTAAACTAAACAAAGGAGGTAAAGGACCTCTACATCAAAAACTGTAAGACTATTGAAGGAAATAAAATAACTCACAGAGAAATGAAAAGATACCCTGTGTTCACAGATTATAAGAATAAACATCTTTGCAATGGACATATTACCTAAGACAATTTCTAGGTTCAATGTTGTAACTGTCAAAATCCCAATGACTTTTTCCATGGACCTAGAACAAACAACTATAAAATTTATACGGAATGTCAAATGATCCCAAATAGCCAAAGCAATCCTGAGAAAAAAAGAGAATTGGAGGTGTAGTATGCCCTGACTTCAAACTATATGACACAGCAACAGTAATTAAAACAGTATGGTATTAGCACAAACACAGAAACATAGTATAATAGAATACAATAGAAATACCAGAAACAAACCCACACAAATACGAACAGCTATTTTTTGACAAAGCAGCCATTACCCTACAATGAAGAAAGGAAAGACACTTTAACAAAGACTATTAGGAAACATGGATAGTCTCACACAAGAAAATGAAACTAGATTTTTAACCCCGTACATAAAAATTAATTCAAAATGGATTAAAGACTTGGATAAGACTATAGAAAACCAAAAAAAATCTTAAAAGAAAATACAGCTGATACACTACAAGATATCAACTGCAGAGTTGTATTTGGGCATATATAACTAAAAAGAAAAACAAAAGCAAAAATAAACATGTAGGACAAATCGAAATAAAAAGCTTTTGTAATTCAAAAGAAACTATGACAAAAACAAAATGACAACCTACAGACTGGGAAAAGATATTTGCCCATCACACATCTGACAAAGTATTAATTTTCAAAATATATAAAATGCTCACACAACAACCACAAACACCCAAACAACCCAATTAATAAATGGGAAAAGATTTAAATAAATATCTCTCCAACAAAGACACTCCAATGACCTACAGGCACATGAAAAAAATGTTGAATATCACTTATTATAAGGGAATACAAATGAAAACTACAATGAAATATATCCTCACCCTAGTGAGAATGCCCACCAGCAAAAAGAATGGGAACAACAAATGTTGGTGAGGATGTAAGAAAAAAGAACTCATCCACTGTCACTGTTGGTGAAAATGCAATTTGGTGAAACTACTATGGAAAAAGGTATAGTGACATTTTTGACAAAATAAAAATGATAATACCATAAGGTCCAGCATACCACCACTAAGTATTTACCCAAATAATATGAAAATACTAATATGGACAAATTTAAGCATTCTTTTATTCATAGCATCATTACTCACAACAGCGAAGTCATGGCAATCTACCTAAGTGTCCATTGACAGATGACTGGATACAGAAATTGTGGGATATATAATCAATGGAATACTACTCAGCTATTTAAGCAAATGAAACAGTGCCTTTTGGGACAAAATGGATGTATCCTGGGATGATTTGTTAACTAAAATAAGTGGAAAAAAAAAACTGACAGCAAGATACTGGACAGATTCACTTATTTGTGGAATAAAAATTAACAAAAAAGGCAAACTGGCAAAGTACAGAGAAAATAATTGGTAGACTCTGTGAAAACTATATTGTTTACTGGAGGGAATGGGGGCAGAGAAGAGAGGATACAGGAATGAAGGGAATAGGCCATTGATGCAGGACTATTGGTGGAGGGTGAGTAAAGTAGATGCACACGTGGAATAGCAGAAATGTACTCTTAAAGTTATACAGATATGTAAACAACTGACAGATTAATTTTAAAATTGATTAAAATACACAGACAAAAACAAAATCCTAAACAAACAAATAAAAAATATCAATGGTTTCTTCACTGCTTATAAAGCAAAGTGACTCCAAAGCTGGGAATTTAATCTTGAACCAATATGAAGCTCCGAGGTTACCTTGTTAGGAGTCTCCTAATATAGATATCACCACTGTCTTTAATTAACAATTACTTTTCATGTGGGTAGGTTGTGCCTCTATTCATATGTCTGGTGGGGGTTACCTAGACTCTGTTCACATACTTGAATGATATTGCTATGCTATAGCACAAAGAATTTGGTGATTCTCATATGAGTTAGGACTCTACTTAAATTCCAAATCTTGAACAATTACATGCTGGCAGAGACGGAAAAACTGTGTATCCTGAACTCTCTTCTTCTCCTGTGCACATATTCTACTTATATTTCTCAACTTCTCTGAAGTAAAGAGACTGATTTCAAATCAACATGAGTGAGAATGAAGTACACTACTTTTAGGGCCAAAAAAACAACATTCTTTGTTTATTCCCATAATTGGCTGAATATGAAGGAACTTGACACTGTAGAAGAGACAAATGTTAGAATAGGAAGATGCCAGGTCTATAGATTGCCATGCAGGAAGCAGCCTAAAAATTAAAAACCTATTTTTAAACTTTATTTAAATGTCAAAATACTTAAAATTATATACTTAACTATATTATAGTAATGTGTGTTCGCTATGGAAGCTATGTCATTTTCATTAATACAGTTGTAGCATGTAAATATGATATCTTCATATGGTGACTAAAAATTTAATGAAACAGTCTCTGCATTTCCAAGAGTGACTATAATACTACCCAATCTGATGCTTCAAAATTCTCTACTGTTCGCTTCCAGAATTTCCACCTATTGGCCCAGATACAACACAAAGATATAATATCAAACAAGTTCACTTTTTTTAAAGATTTATTTTTTATTTATACATACAAGCTGGGGTACAGGCCAAAGGTTTAGGGCGGCGAGAGGGTTCACCAGAGACAGAGCGGGTAGCAGAACAGGCAGATCAGAAATACACTGCTGAGGGGAGCAGCGGGCAAGGCAGGAGAGGTCTGCCGTGCCATGTGGGATTCTCCCCGGCCGGGCGTCGAACTCGCATCACGCGTTGCCGACAGCTCCACAGCGCAGCGCTTAACCGCTGTGCCACAGGGGAGGCCCCAAACAAGTTCATTAACCCGCTGATGTAAAAATATTTTAAAACATTAAAATCATCATATTTACTTCCCTATTTCAAACCAAATACCCTTAGTTTCTTAGCTTTTCTTCATGTATCATTATGATTACCCTGGCATCCTAAAAGGGCATGTTCACCCACAAAATAAGAATTTGTTAGACATCAATATATATGAGCTGGCTACTGGCTGGTCACTCACGGGCAAGTGTGACCTATATGTTATCTGCAAAGCACAGCAGAGCAATCCTTGACTATCTAGAGAGTATAGCCCACATCACAAGGAAAGCCCGGGGACACCTAGGTTGCTGCTGATCTGATTATGTCACAATCTCTCTGGTGATCTCCGGATAACTCTTCCTGTGATAACATAAGTTCTTTGCTGATGCAAATGTCTCTTGACATATGGTCATGAAGTCCCCTTCTCTGTTCCTTGTAAAACTTTGCCCCCCATTCCTATCCCACCCTCCAGATATTATTCCTCATACCACTGTCGCATGATCAGCTTTGACTAGTCAGCAGGATTTCAATAAATGGCACAAGAACTTCTGCTCAAGCAGCAGAATCTTGCCATGCAAACCTGCTCCACAAATGTGTGTCCCTCTTGGCATTTCCACCACAAGGCAGCAACTAAGTTCCTCTTGCAACAAATACATGTTGTATTCTATGATATGAGCAGAGATATAGAGAGCAGCATAATAGTGTAAACCAAAGTCTACAAAAATAGATAACAAGGTCAACAAACTTTTACAAAAGTCACGTTACTGAAATAAAATTAGTCATTTCCTATCAATTTGAATGTTCTCGACACAAATATGACAGTCAAATTCTAATTTTGGCTCTAGTTGTTTTTTTTTTTTTTGTAACATGCAGTAAATTGATGTTTACATCATGAAATGCATGTCAATAGCAATAGGCCTATGGTAAATACCATAAAAAAATCAAGTCATAGACTACTTCTTAGATTTCTTCCCTTTTCTCTTGTACAGCTGTTCAGGAGCATCTCTGGGGAGTGTCCAGCAGTAGTCAGCCAGCACTGTAGTGGACCATTTTCCCTGGTATCTTTGTTGCCTTGATGTGGTATCTTGATGAAAATGTTTGCCATGGTCATCACTAACCATACCATAGTTTTCAAAGAAGAAATCCAGATGGGAGTGAAGGAAGTGGATCTTTAGAGACATATTGCAGCCAAGTTTCTGATACTGCATCAGCATGTCTTCTACTAGTCTAGTGTCTTGTAGTTTTCTGCCCTAACATTCCCAAGAAAGTTTGTAGACACTAGGCAAAAAGCATCCCATGCATGTTTTGCATCACCATACAGCAAATTGTTGAACTGGTCATTTTTGAAGAGCTCTCGAATCTGAGCACTCACAAAAACTCCCTCTTTAATCTTTGCTTCGCTGAGTCAAGGAAGTTTTTCATGCAGGTATCAGAAAGCTGGCGAAGTCCGGTCCATGGCTTTCAGGAAATTCTTCATTAAACCTAGTTTGATACGGGGCCTCCACGGTGGCGCAGCGGTTAAGCGCTGCGCTGTGGAGCTGTCGGCAGCGGCGATGCGGGTT